>SDVV010006720.1:0-18239 GCA_016164225.1 Gammarus roeselii
AACACTTAAAACAACTAAAACATCTAAAACAACTATAACAACTAAACAACTATAACAAATAAAACAACTAAAACAACTAGAACAACGAAAACAACTAGTAACACATATAACAACTAAACAACTATAACAACTAAAACAACTACAACAACAAAAAACGTTCATAAACTATAACAACTTAAACAACTGTAACAACTAAAACAACTTAAACAACTGAAACACCTAAAACAACTAGGGCAACTGAAACAACTATATCAACTATAACAACTAAAACAACTAAAACAACTATAACAATTAGATCAACAAAAACCACTTTAACAACTATAACAACTAAAACAAATAAAACGACTATAACAACTAAAACAACTAGAACGACTAAAACAACTAAAACAACTAAAACAACAACAACAACGAAAACAACTATAACAACTAAGCAACTAAAACAACTAAAATAACTAAAACAACTAGAATCCATAAAACAACTAAAACACCAGAAACAACTAAAACATCTATAAAAACTGAAACACCCAAAACAACTAAGACACCTATAAAAACTAAAGCACCTAAAACAACTATAACCACTAGAACAACTAAAACAACTACAACAACTAAATCAACTATAACAACTAAAACAACTACAAACAACTAAACAACTAAAACAACTAAAACAACTAAAACAACCGAAACAACTGGAACAACTAAATCACCTAAAACAACTAAACAACTAAAACAACTAAACAACTACAATAACTAAAACAACTAAAACAACTAAAACAACTAAAACAACTACAAACAACTAAACAACTAAAACACATGAGCAACTAAAACACATAAAACTACTAGGAACATAAAACAACTTAAACACCTAAAACACCTATAACACGAAAAACAACTATAACACCTAAAACAACTAGAACACCTATAACATCTACAACACATAAAACAACTAAAACAACTGAAACAACTAAGACAACTACAACAACTAAAACATCTACAACAACTTTAACACCTAAAACAACTTTATCACTTAGGACAACTAAACAATTAGAACAACTAAGAGAACTATAACAACTAAAACAACTAAAACAACTGAAACCACTAGAACACCTAAAACAACTAAAACAGCTAAATAACTATACCACCTAAAACAACTAAACAACTAAAACAAATAAAACAAATAAAATACCTAAAAACAACTGGAACACTTATAACAACTAAAACAACTAAACAACTAAAACAACTATAACAATAAATAAACAACTAAACAACTAAAACAACTAAAAAAGTATAACCACTAGAACAACTTAAACAACCACATCAACTAAATCAACTATAACAACTAAAACAACTGAAACAACTAAACAACTAAAATAACTAAACAACTCAAACAACTAAAACATGAACAAATAAAACAACTATAACACATAAACAACTAAAACAACTAAAACAAGTAAAACAACTAAAACAACTAAAACAACTATAACTACTGAAACAACCAAAACAATAAGAACACTATAACAACTAAAACAACTAAAACAACTAAAACAACTATAACTTCTAAAACAACTGAAACGAGTAGAACAACTATAACAACTAAAACACATAAAACAACTAGAACACAAAAAAAAACTAAACACCTAGAACAACTAAAACACCTAAAAAAACTAGAACACATACAACAACTATAACACCTAGAACAACTAAAACACCTAAAACAACTGAAACACCTACAACAACTGAAACACCTGAACAACTAGAACACCTAAAACACCTATAACACCAAAAAACACCCATAAAACCTATAACACCTAGATTACCCAGAAGACCTATAACACCTTAAACACCTATAACAAATAAAACACCTAGAACAAGTAAAACTCCTAAACAACTAAAACACCTTAAACAACTAAACCCCAGAAACAACTAAAACAACTAAAACAACCAGAACACTTAAAACAACTATAATAACTAGAACACCTAAAAGCAACTACAACACCTAAAACTACTAAAACAACTAAACAACATAACAACTAAAACAACTAACATACATAAAACAACTAAAACAACTTGAACAACTAAAACAACTAAAAAACTAAAACACCTAATCAACTAAAACACCTAAAACAACTATAACACATAAAACAACTAATACACCTAAAGAACTCAAACACCTGGAACAACAAAAACACATATAACAACTAAAACACATAAAACAACTACAACACCCATAAAACTAAAACACCTGAAACAACTAGAACACCTTTAATAACTAGAACACATATAACAACTAAAATACCTTGAACAACTAAAACACCTAAACAACTATAACACCTACAACAACTTGAACACCTACAACAACTAGAACACTTAAAACACCTAAACACCGAAAAAAAAACACCTATAACACCTAGAACACCTAGAACACCCAATAGACCCATAACACCTTGAACACCTATAACAACTAAAACACCTAGAACAAGTAAAACACCTACAACAACTGAAACACCCAGAACAACCAAACCCCTAGAACAACTGAAACAACTAAAATAACTAAAACAATCAGAACACCTATAACAACTAGAACAACTAAAACACCTGAAACAACTATAACAACAATAACAACTAGAACACCTATAACAACTATAACACCCAATAACAACTGAAACACCTACAACAACTACAACATCTAGAACAACAATAACAACTGAAACAACTAGAACAACTAGAACAACTAAAACAACTACAACAACTAAAACATCTACAACAGCTAAAACAATTAAACAACTAAATCAATTAAAACAACTAAAACAACTGACACAACTATAACAAATCGGACAACTATAATAACTAGAACAACTAAAACAACTAAGAACAACTAAAACAACTTAAAAAACTAGAACAACTGGAACAACTAAAACAACTATAACAACTAAAACAACTCAAACAACTAAAACAACTATAACAACTCAAACAACTAAAACGACTGAATCAACTCAAACAATTATAATAACGAGAACAACTACAACAACTAAACAACCAAAACAACTAAAACAATTAAAACAACTTAAACAACTAAGACAACTAAAACAACTAAAACAACTAAACAACTAAAACAACTAAAACAACTATAACAACTAAAACAACTGAAACAACTGTAACACATACAACAACAAAACACCTGAAACAACTGAAACACCTATAAAAACTAAAACACCTGAACAACTAAAACACCGAAAACAACTAAAACACCTGAAACAACTATAAAAACTAAACAACCAAAACAACTACAACAACTAAAACAACTAAAATAATTAAAACAACTAAAACAACTATAACAACTAGAACAACTAAAACAACTATAACAACTAAAACAACTAAAACAACTGAAACAACTATAACACCTTAAACAACTAAAATACCTGAAACAACTATAACAACTAGAACAACTAAAAAATCTAAAACACCTAAAACAACTATAACACCTAAAACAACTATAACACCTACACCAACTAAAACACCTAAACCAACTAAAAAATCTAACAACGATAACAACTAAAACATCTAGGCCAACTTGAACACCTAAAACAACTAAAACAATTTAAACCAATAAACAACTAAAACAACTACAACAACTATAACAACTAAAACACCTGAAACAACTAAACACCTAAACCATTCATAACACGTACACCAACTAAAACACATAAACCAACTAAAAAAACTAACAACTATATCAACCAGAACATCTAGGCCAACTTGAACACCTAAAACAACTAAAACAACTAAACAAATAAACAACTATTACACCTAAATTAACTAAATCAACTATAACTACTTAAACAATTAAAACAACTACACCACCTTCAACAACTAAAACAACTTAAACAACTAAACAACTAAACAACTAAAACCACTATAACAACTGAAACAACTCGAACAACTAAAACAACTATAACAACTATAACAACTAAAACAACTAAAACAACTAAAACAACTAAAACAACTAAAACAACTGAAACAACTATAACACCTAGAACACCTAAACCAACTAAATCAAATAGAATAACTAAAACAACTAAAACAACTAAAACAACAAAATAAACTAAACAACTTAACACCTAAATCAACTAAAACACCTAAACCACCTAAAACAACTAACCAACTATAACACCTAAGCCAACTAAAACACCTTAACCAACTAAAACACCTAATCACCTATAACTAGTGCAACAAATAAAACAACTAAAACACCTATAACAACATAAACAACTAAAACAACTAGAACAACTAAACACCTAAACCATCTAAAAAACTAAAACAACTAAAACAAATAAAAACAACCAAACAACTATGACAACTAAATCAACTATAACAACTTAAACAACTAAAACAACTATAAACAACTTAAACAACTATAACAACTTAAACTCATAAACATCTAAAACACATAAAACAACTAAAAAACAATAAACAACTTAAACACCTATAACACCCATAACACCTAAAAAACTAAAACACCTAAAAACGACTAAACACCTAAAACATCTAGAACACATACAACAACCAGAACAATTGAAACAACTACAACACACAACTGAAACAACTACAACACAAAAATTCTTAGAAACAACTAGAGCACTCATAACAACTATAACAACTAAAAACAACTAAAACAACAGAAACAACTAAACAACTAAAACAACTAAAATTGTTAACACAACTGCTACAACTAGAACAACTAAAACAACTAAAACCAGCTAAAACAACTGAAACACCTATAACAACTATAACAACTAAAACAACTAAAACAACTGAAACAACTAAAACAATTTAAAACAACTAAAACAACTAAAACAACTAAAACAACTAAAACAACTAAAACAACTATAACAACAAAAACAAATAAAACAACTAAACAACTAGAACAACTAAAACAACTGAAACAACTAAAACAACTAAAACGCCCATAACAAATAAAAACACCTGAAACAACTATAACAACTTAATCAACTAGAACACCTAAAACAACTGAAACAACTCAAACAATTAAAACAACTAAAACAACCAAAACAACTAACACAACTATAACAACTACAACAACTACAACAACTAAAACAACTCAAACAACCATAGTAAGTAGAACAACTAAAACAACTAAAACAACTAGACCAATTAAAACAACTAAAACAACTAAAACAACTAGAACAACTAAAACAACTAAAACAACTAAAACAACTCAAACAACTATAACACATTTAACAACTAAAACATCTAAAACAATAAAACACCTATGAAAACTGAAACACCTAAACAACTATAACAACTAAAACAACTAAAACAACTATAACAACATGAACAACTCAAACAACTATAACACCTATAACAACTAAAACCACTGAAACAACTACAACAACTAAACAACTAAAACAACTAAACACCTAAACAACTAAAACACCTAAACCAACTGAAACCCCTAAGCCAACTTCACCACCTAAACCAACTGAAACACCTTATCCAACCTAAACACCTTAACCAACTTAAACACATAAACACCTATAACAAGTTAATCACATAGAACAACTAAAACACCTATAACAACCAAAACACCTAAAACAACTATAACACCTAAACACATATAACAACTTTATCACATAGAACAACTAAAACAATTATAACAACTAAAAACTAAAACAACTAAAACAACAATAGCAACTGAAACACATATAACTACTGAAACAACTAAAACAACTAAACAAACAAAACAACTAAAACCACTAAAACAACTAAACAACTAGAACTATAATAAAAACTAGAAAAAACTAAAACAACTAGAAACAACATAAACAACTAAAACAACTACAACACATAAACAATTAAAACACATAAAACAACTAAAAAACATAAAACAACTTAAACACCTAAACACCTATAACACCTAAAACAACTAAACCACCTAAAACAACTAAAACACCTATAACATCTTAAACACATATAACAACTGAAACAACTGAAACAACTTAATCACATATAACAACTAAAATACCCAAAAACAACTAGAAAACTCATAACAGCTAAAACAACTATAACAACTTAAACAACTAAAACAACTAAACAACTAAAACAATTAAAACAACTACAACAACTAAACACCTAAAATCAACTAAGACAAATATAACAACTAAAACATCATAAACAACTATAACACCTAAAACAACTAGAACACATTAAACAACTAAAACACCTATAACAACTATAACACCTATAACAAATATAACACATAGAACAACTAATACACCTAAAACAACAAAAACACCTATAACAAGAAAAACACATATAACAACTATAACACATAAAACAACGAAACACCTATAAAAACTATAACACCTAAAACAAGTCAAACACTTAAAACAACTAAAACACATATAACAACTTCAACACCTAAACCAACTAAATCACCTGAAACAACTGCAATACCTACAACAACTGAAACACCGAAAACAACTCGAACACCTAAAACACCTAGAACACCAGTTACACCTAAAACACCTTGAACACCTTGAACACCCGCAACACCTATAACACTTTAAACACATAAAACAACTAAAACACCTATAACAAGTAAAACACCTAAAACAACTAAAACACCTATAACAACTAAACACATAAAACAACTAGAACAACTAAAACAACCAGAACACCTAAAACAACTAGAACAACTAAAAGAACCTTATCAACTAAAACACTTAAAAAAACTAAAACATCTAAAACAACTATAACAACTAAAACATCTATAACAAATAAAACAACTAAAACAACTAGAATAACGAAAACAACTAATAACACATATAACAACTAAAACAACTATAACAACTAAACTAACTAAAACAACTACAACAACAAAAAAAAAACTAAAAAAACTAAAACAACTTAAACAACTGAAACAACTAAGACAACTTAAACAACTGAAACACCTAAAACAACTAGGGCAACTAAAACAACTATAGAAACTAAAACAACTTGAACAACTAAAACAACTATAACAACTAGAACAACCAAAACAACTATAACAACTAAAACAACTAAAACAACAAGAACAACTAGAACAACTAGAACAACTAGAACAACTAAAACAAATATAACAACTAAAATAACTTAAACAACTAAAGCAACTAGAACGACTAAAACAACTGCAACAACTAAAACAAATAAAAAAAACTATAACAACTATAACAACTAAACAACTAAAGCAACTAAAATAACTAAAACAACTAGAACACGTAGAACAACTAAAACACCTAAAACAACTACAACACCTATAAAAACTGAATCACCCAAAACAACTAAGACACCTATAACAACTAGAGCACCTAAAACAACTATAACCACTAGAACAACTAAAACAACTACAACAACTAAATCAACTATAACAACTAAAACAACAGTAACAACTAAAACAACTAAACAACTCAAACAACTAAAACAACTAGAACAACTAGAACAAATAAAACAACTAAAACACCTAAAAGAACTAAAACAACTAAAACAACTATAACAACTAAAAACAAATATAACAACTAAAACAACTATAACTACTAAAACAACTAAAACGAGTAGAACAACTATAACAACTAAAACACATAAAACAACTATAACACCTAAAAACCTTAAACACCTAAAACAACTAAAACACCTAAACAACAAAAACACATAAAACAACTAATCCACCTAGAACAACTAAACATCTAAAAAAACTGAAACACCTACAACAACTAAAACACCTGAACAACTAGGACACCTTAAACACCTATAACACCAGAAAAACACAGATAACACACATAACACCTAGAACACCCAAAAAACCTATGACACCTTAAACACCTATAACAACTTAAACACCTAGAACAAGTAAAACTCATAAACAACAAAAACACCTTAAACAACTAAACCCCAGAAACAACTAAAACAACCAGAACACTTAAAACAACTAAACAACTAAAACTCTTATAACAACTAGAACAACTAAAACAACTAGAACACCTATAACAACTAAAACAACTAAAACAACTAATACACCTAAATTAACTATAATAATTTAAACACCTACAACAACTACAATACCTAAAACAACTAAAACAACTAAACAACTAAAACAACTGAAACAACTAACACACATAAAACAACTGAAACAACTTGAACAACTAAAACAACTAAACAACTAAAAAACCTCAACAACTAAAACACCTAAAACAACTATAACACATAAAACAACTAATACACATAAACAACTAAAACACCTATAACAACAAAAACACCTATAACAACTAAAACACATAAAACAACTAAAACACCCATACAACTATAACACCTAAAAGAACTAGAACACCTTTAATAACTAGAACACATATAACAACTAAAAGACCTAGAACAACAAAAACACCTATAACAACTATAACACCTACAACAACTTAAACACCTAAAACAACTAGAACACTTGAAACACCGAAACACCGAAGAAACACCAATAACACCTAGAACACCTAGAACACCCAAAAGACCCATAACACCTTGAACACCTATAACAACTAAAAAACCTAGAACAAGTGAAACACCTACAACAACTGAAGCACCCAGAACAACCAACCCCTGAAACAACTGAAACAACTAAAACATTTTGATCAACTAAAAAACCTATAAAAACTAAACAACTATAACAACTAAAACAACTAAAACAACTAAACAACTAAAACAACTAAACACCTAAAACAACTAGAACACCTAAACCAACTAAAACCCCTAAGCCAACTTCAACACCTAAACCAACTGAAACACCTTATCAAACTTAAACACCTTAACCAACTTAAACACCTAAATCACATACAACAACTATATCACCTAGAACAACTAAACAATTATAACAACTAAAAGAACTAAAACAACTATAGCAACTGAAACACATATAACAACTGAAACAACTAAAACAACTATAACAACATAACAACTAAAACAACTATAAAAACTAGAACAACTAAAACAACTAAAAACAAAATAAACAACTAAAACAACTACAACACCTAAACAATTAAAACACATAAAACAACTAAAAAACATAAAACAACTTAAACACCTAAACACCTATAACACCTAAATAACTAAAACACCTATAGCAACTAAAACACCTATAACATCTTAAACACATATTACAACTAAAACAACTGTAACAACTAAAACACCTATAACAATCAAAATACCTAAAAACGACTAGAAAACTCATAACAGCTAAAACAACTCAAACAACTATAACAACTAAAACAACTAAACAACTGAAACAACTAAAACAACTGAAACAACGAAAAAAACTGCAACAACTAAACACCTAAAATCAACTAAGACACATATAACAACTAAAACATCATAACCACTATAACACCTAAAACAACTAGAACACATTAAACAACTAGAACACCTAAAACAACAAATCACCTATAACAAATATAACACATAGAACAACTAATACACCTAAAACAACTAAAACATCTAGAACAACAGAATCACCTTTAACAACTATAACACATAAAACATCGAAACACCTATATAAACTAAAACACCTATAACAAGTAAAACACTTAGAACAACTAAAACACATATAACAACTACAACACCTAAACCAACTAAATCACCTGAAACAACTGAAACACCTACAACAACTATAACACCGTAAACAACTCGAACACCTAAAACACCTAGAACACCAGTAACACCTAAAACACCTAAAACACCTAGAACACCCGCAACACCTATATCACTTTAAACACATATAACAACTAAAACACCTATAACAAGTAAAACACATATAACAACTAAAACCCCTATAACAACTAAACCCTTAAACCAACTAAACGACTAAAATAACCAGAACACCTAAAACAACTAAAAGAACCTAATCAACTAAAACAACTAAAACACCTAAAAGAACTAAAACAACTAAAACAACTAAAACAACTATAACAACTAAAACAACTATAACAACTAAAACAACTATAACTACTAAAACAACTAAAACGAGTAGAACAACTATAACAACTAAAACACATAAAACAACTAATCCACCTAGAACAACTAAAACATCTAAAACAACTGAAACACCTACAACAACTTAAACACCTGAACAACTAGGACACCTTAAACACCTATAACACCAGAAAAACACCCATAACACATATAACACCTAGAACACCCATAAGACCTGTAACACCTTAAACACCTATAACAACTTAAACACCTAGAACAAGTAAAACTCATAAACAACAAAAACACCTTAAACAACTAAACCCCAGAAACAACTAAAACAACCAGAACACTTGAAACAACTAAACAACTAAAACTGCTATAACAACTAGAACAACTAAAACAACTAGAACACCTATAACAACTAAAACACCTAAAAAACAAATACACCTAAATTAACTATAATTACTTAAACACCTACAAACAACTACAATACCTAAAACAACTAAAACAACTAAACAACTAAAACAACTGAAACAACTAACACACATATAACAACTAAAACAACTTGAATAACTAAAACAACTAAACAACTAAAAAACCTCAACAACTAAAACACCTAAAACAAATATAACACATAAAACAACTAATACACCTAAACAACTAAAACACCTATAACAACAAAAACACCTATAACAACTAAAACACATAAAACAACTAAAACACCCATAAAACTAAAACACCTAAAAGAACTAGAACACCTTTAATAACTAGAACACATATAACAACTAAAACACCTAGAACAACTAAAACACATAAAACAACTAAAACACCCATAAAACTAAAACACCTAAAAGAACTAGAACACCTTTAATAACTAGAACACATATAACAACTAAAACACCTAGAACAACTAAAACACATAAAACAACTAAAACACCCATAAAACTAAAACACCTAAAAGAACTAGAACACCTTTAATAACTAGAACACATATAACAACTAAAACACCTAGAACAACTAAAACACATAAAACAACTAAAACACCCATAAAACTAAAACACCTAAAAGAACTAGAACACCTTTAATAACTAGAACACATATAACAACTAAAACACCTAGAACAACTAAAACACATAAAACAACTAAAACACCCATAAAACTAAAACACCTAAAAGAACTAGAACACCTTTAATAACTAGAACACATATAACAACTAAAACACCTAGAACAACTATAACACCTACAAAAACTTGAACACCTAAAACAACTAGAACACTTGAAACACCGAAACACCGAAGAAACACCTATAACACTTGAACACCTAGAACACCCAAAAGACCCATAACACCTTGAACACCTATACCAACTAAAAAAACTAGAAAAAGTAAAACCCCTACAACAACTGAAGCACCCAGAACAACCAAACCCCTAAAACAACTGAAACAACTAAAACATTTTGATCAACTAAAAAACCTATAAAAACTAAACAACTACAACAACTAAAACAACTAAAACAACTAAACAACTAAAACAACTAAACACCTAAAACAACTAATACACCAAAACCAACTAAAACCCCTAAGCCAACTTCAACACCTAAATTAACTGAAACACCTTATCCAACTTAAACACCTTAACCAACTTAAACATCTAAATCACATATAACAACTATATCACCTAGAACAACTAAAACAATTATAACAACTGAAAGAACTAAAACAACTATAGCAACTGAAACACATAACAACTGAAACAACTAAAACAACTATAACAACATAACAACTAAAACAACTATAAAAACTAGAACAACTAAAACAACTAAAAACAATATAAACAACTAAAACAACTACAACACCTAAACAATTAAAACACAAAAAACAACTAAAATCATAAAACTACTTAAACACCTAAACACCTATAACACCTAAATAACTAAAACACCTATAACAACTAAAACACCTATAACATCTTAAACACATATAACAACTAAAACAACTGAAACAACTAAAAGACCCATAACAACTAAATACCTAAAAACAACTAGAAAACTCATAACAGCTATAACAACTCAAACAATTATAACAACTAAAACAACTAAACAACTGAAACAACTAAAACAACTAAAACAACTAAAACAACTGCAACAACTAAACACCTAAAATCAACTAAGACACATATAACAACTAAAACATCATAAACAACTATAACACCTAATACAACTAGAACACATTAAACAACTAGAACACCTAAAACAACAAATCACCTATAACAAATATAACACATAGAACAACTAATACACATAAAACAACTAAAACACCTAAAACAACAGAATCACCTATAACAACTATAACACATAAAACAACGTAACACCTATATAAACTAAAACACCTAAAACAAGTAAAACACTTGGAACAACTAAAACACATATAACAACTACAACACCTAAACCAACTAAATCACCTGAAACAACTGAAACACATACAACAACTATAACACCGTAAACAACTCGAACACCTAAAACACCTAGAACACCAATAACACCTAAAACACCTAAAACACCTAAAACACCCGCAACACCTATATCACTTTAAACACATATAACAACTAAAACACATATAACAAGTATAACACCTATAACAACTAAAACCCCAATAACAACTAAACCCCTAAAACAACTAAACAACTAAAATAACCAAAACACCTAAAACAACTAAAAGAACCTAATCAACTAAAACACCTTAAACAACTAAAACATCTAAAACAACTATAACAACTAAAACAACTATAACAAATAAAACAACTAAAACAACTAGAACAACGAAAACAACTAATAACACATATAACAACTAAAACAACTATAACAACTATAACAACTAAAACAACTACAACAACAAAATACATTCAAAAACTAGAACAACTTAAGCAATTGAAACAACTGAAACACCTAAAACAACTAAGGCAACTAAAACAACTATATCAACTTAACAACTAAAACAACTAAAACAACTGAAACAACCATAACAACTAGAACAACTAAAACAACTAAAACAACTAAAACAACTAGAACAACTAAAACCAATAAAACAATTATAACAACTATAACAACTAAAACAACTAAAACAACTACAACAAATAAAATAACTTAAACAACTAAAACAACTAGAACGACTAAAACAACTGCAACAACTAAAACAACTGAAACACAACAATATCAACTGAACAACTGAACAACTAAAATAACTAAAACAACTAGAACGCATATAACAACTAAAACACCTAAAACAACTAAAACATCTATAAAAACTGAAACACCCAAAACAACTAAGACACCTATAACAACTAAAGCACCTAAAACAACTATAACCACTAGAACAACTAAAATTACTACTACAACTAAATCAACTATAACAACTAAAACAACTGAAACAACTAAAATAACTAAAACACCTAAACAACTGAAACAACTAAAACAACTATAACAACTGAAACAACTAGAAACAACTAAAACAACTAAAACAACTAAAACAACTAAACAACTGAAACAACTGAAACAACTAAAACAACTAAAACAACTAAAAACAACTAAACAACTAAACACATAAACAACTAAAACACATAAAACTACTAGAAACATAAATCAACTTAAACACCTAGAACACCTATAACACATAAAATAACTATAACACCTAAAACAACTATAAACACCTCTAACATCTACAACACATAAAACAACTAAAAAAATAAAACAACTAAGACATCTACATCAACTAAAACACCTACAGCAACTATACCACCTAAAACAACTTTATCACCTTGGACAACTAAAACAGTTAGAACAACTATAAGAACTAAAACAACCAAAACAACTATAACAACTGAAACCACTAGAACAACTAAGACAACTAAAACAGCTAAACAACTAAACCACCTAAAACAACAAAACAACTAGAACAACTAAAACAAATAAAATACTTATAAAAAACTGGAACACTTATAACAACTAAAACAACTAAAACAACTATAACAATATAAACAACTAAACAACTAAAACAACTAAAACAACTATAACAACTAGAAAACTATATCCACTAGAACAACTTAAACAACTACAACAACTAAATCAACTATAACAACTAAGACAACTGAAACAACTAAACAATTAAAACGACTAAACAACTCAAACAACTAAAACAACTATAACAACTAGAACAAATAAAACAACTATAACACATAAAACAACTATAACAACTAAAACAACTAAAACAACTATAACAACTAAAACAACTATAACTACTGAAACAACTAAAACAATTAGAACACTATAACAACTAAAACAACTAAACAACTAAAACAACTAAAACAACTAAAACAACTATAACAACTAGAACAAATAAAACAACTATAACACCTAAAACAACTATAACAACTAAAACAACTAAAACAACTATAACAACTAAAACAACTATAACTACTGAAACAACTAAAACAATTAGAACACTATATCAACTAAACAACTAAACAACTAAAACAACTAAAACAACTAAAACAACTATAACAACTAGAACAAATAAATCAACTAAAACACCTAAAAGAACTAAAGCAACTATAACAACTAAAACAACTATATCAACTAAAACAACTATATCAACTAAAACAACTAAAACAACTAAAACAACTAAGACAACTAAAACAAATAAAACAACCAAACAACTAAAACAACTTGAACAACTAAAACAACTAAACAACTAGAACACCTAAACAACTAAAACACCTAAAACAACTATAACACATAAAACAACCAATACACCTCAAACAACTAAAACACCTAGAACAACAAAAACACATATAACAACTAAAACACATAAAACAACTAAAACACATAAAAAACTAGAACACCTATAACAACTAAACCACCTATAATAACTAGAACACATACAACAACTAAAACACCTAGAACAACTAAAACACCTAAAACAACTATAACACATACAACAACTAAAACACCTAAAACAACTAGAACACCTAGAACACCTATACATCAAAGAAACACCTATAACACCTGCAACACCCAGAACACCCAATAGACCTATAACACCTTAAACACCTAAAACAACTAAACACCTAGAACAAGTAAAACACCTAAAACAACTGAAACACTTATAACAACTAAACCCCTAAAACAACTGAAACAACTAAAACAACTACAACAACCTGAACAATTTTAACAACTAAAACAACTAAAACAACTAAAACAACTAAAACACCTGGAACAACTAAAACAACCAAAACAACTAGAACACCTATAACAACTATGACACCTAATAACAACTAAAACACCTAAAACAACTACAACACCTAATACAACTATAACAACTGAAACAACTAGAACAACTAAAACAATTAAAACAACTACAACTAAATCAACTAAAACAACTAAAACGACTGAAACAACCAAATCAACTATAACAACTGAAACAACTATAACAACTAGAACAATTAAAACAACTAAAACAATTAAAACAACTAAGCAACTATAACACATAAAACAACTAAAACACCTTTAAACAACTAAAACACCTATAAAAACGGAAACACCTAAACAACTAGAACACCTATAACAACTAAAACACCTAAAACAACTATAACCACTGAAACAACTAAAACAATTGTATAGACATAGACATACAGCTGTTTCCCCCTAGTCAGGAGGGTGGCTAACTTAGGCAGACACAGAGGGGGGAGGAGCCTAATCTCCCCGCTACAAGACCGCCGTGTCCCTGCCGAGGCTCGAATTCGCGACATGCAGCACCAGAGGCTGACACTGCAGTCGGCCACAACTACAACAACTAAATCAACTAAAACAACTAAAACAACTATAACAACTAAAAAAAAAATCAACTATAACAACTAAAACAACTATAACACCTTAAGCAAATAAAACAACTAAAACACCAAAACAACTAAAACAACTGCAACAACTAAAACTAATATAACAAATAAAACACCTATAACTACTAAAAACAACTAAAACAACTTGAATAACTAAAACAACTAAAACAACTAAAACAACAAAAACACATATAACAACTACAACACCTAAACCAACTAATTCACCTGAAACAAATGAAACACCTACAACAACCAAAACACCGAAAACAACTCGAACACTTAAAACACCTAAAACAACAGTTACACCGAAAACACATAGAACACCTTGAACACCCGCAGCACCTATAACACTTTAAACAAATAAAAAAACTAAAACACCTATAACAAGTAAAACACCTAAAACAACTAAAACACCTATAACAACAAAACACCTAAAACAACTAGAACAACTAAAACAACCAGAACACCTAAAACAACTAGAACAACTAAAAGAACCTAATCAACTAAAACACTTAAAACAACTAAAACATCTAAAACAACTATAACAACTAAAACAACTAGAACAAATAAAACAACTAAAACAACTAGAACAACGAAAACAACTAATAACACATATAACAACTAAAACAACTATAACAACTAAACTAACTAAAACAACTACATCAACAAAAACGTTCAAAAACTAAAACAACTTAAACAACTGAAACAACTAAAACAACTTAACAACTAAAACAACTTAAACAACTGAAACACCTACAACAACTAGGGCAACTAAAACAACTAAACAACTAAAACAACTATAACAACTAGAACAACTAAAACAACTAAAACAACTAAAACAACTCTAACAACTAGAACGCATATAACACCTAAAACACCTAAAACAACTATGACATCTATAAAAACTAAAACACCCAAAACAACTAAGACACCTATAACAAACTAAAGCACCTAAAACAACTATAACCAAAAGAACAACTAAAACAACTACAACAACTAAATCAACTATAACAACTAAAACAACTGAAACAACTAAAACAACTAAACAATTAAACAACTAAAACAACTATAACAACTATAACAACTGAAACAACTAGAACAACTAAAACAACTTAAACAACTAAAACAACTAAAACAACTAAACAACTAAAACAACTAAAACAACTAAAACAACTTAACAACTAAAAACAACTAAACAACTAAAACAACTAAAACACATAAACAACTAGAACACATAAAACTACTAGAAACATAAATCCACTTAAACACCTAGAACACCTATAACACATAAAACAACTATAACACCTAAAACAACTAAAACACCTATAACATCTACAACACATAGAACAACTAAAACAACTGAAACAACTAAGACAACTACAACCACTAAAACACCTACAACAACTATAACGCCTAAAACAACTTTATCACTTAGGACAACTAAAACAATTAGAACAACTAAAAGAACTAAAAACAACCATAACAACTAAGACAACTGAAACCACTAGAACAACTAAGACAACTAAAACAGCTAAACAACTAAACCACCTAAAATAACAAAACAACTAAAACAACTAAAACAAATAACATAATTAAAAACAACTGGAACACATATAACAAATAAAACAACTAAAACAACTAAAACAACTATAACAATACAAACAACTAAGCAACTAAAACAACTAAAACAACTAAAAAACTATAACCACTAGAACAACTTAAACAACTACAACAACTAAATCAACTATAACAACTAAAACAACTGAAACAACTGAACAACTAAAACAACTAAACAACTCAAACAACTCAAACAACTATAACAACTAGATCAAATAAAACAACTATAACACCTAAAACAACTAAAACAACTATAACAACTAAAACAACTATAACAACTAAAACAACTAAAACTACTGAAACAACTAAATCAATTAGAACACTATAACAACAAAAACAACTAAAACAACTAAACAACTACAACAACTAAAACAACTATAACAACTAGAACAAATAAAACAACTAAAACACCTAAAAGAACTATAACAACTAAAACAACTAAAACAACTATAACAACTAAAACAACTATAACAACTAAAACTACTATAACAACTAAAACAACTAAGACAACTAAAACAACTAAGACAACTAAACAAACAAACAACTAAAACACATGAAACAACTATAACACATAAATCAACCAATACACCTCAAACAACTAAAACACCTAGAACAACAAAAACACCTATAACAACTAAAACACATAAAACAACTAAAACACCTAAAAAACTAGAACACCTAAAACATCTAAAACACCTATAACAACTAGAACACATACAACAACTAAA
>SDVV010006721.1:0-18239 GCA_016164225.1 Gammarus roeselii
TCATGTTAGGACCAATGAGCGATGAGGTCCATAACGAGCATGGATCATGTTAGGACCAATGAGCGATGAGGTCCATAATGAGCATGGATCATGTTAGGACCAATGAGCGATGAGGTCCATAACGAGCATGGATCATGTTAGGGGCAATGAGCGATGAGGTCTATAATGAGCATGGATCATGTTAGGACCAATGAGCGATGAGGTCCATAACGAGCATGGATCATGTTAGGGCCAATGAGCGATGAGGTCCATAACGAGCATGGATCATGTTAGGATCAATGAGCGATGAGGTCCATAACGAGCATGGATCATGTTAGGATCAATGAGCGACGAGGTTCATGACGATGCAATCACCAAAAGACTCGCGGAAGCATGAGGTATGAGGGCGGGGCCACTTTGAACCGCCGGTCAGCAAAAGAAGGGTCTCACGGAAGTGAAGGGTCGTCACACCCTCCCTGAGGGAGGAGCCGGAGCGGCAACTGGATGACCCGCGGTGGTCCAGAAAAAAAAACATGAAACCATCATTGAAACTGATTGCTAGGCAAGTTCAAAAGGCCTTTCGTGGTTCTTATACTCGGACCAGGTTTGTAATTTAACCCATTAAAGATCCATTGGTGTTCATTATTATGGAGTGAATGTCAGCTTTCTCTCCAATCAACAGTATCCTGTTGAACCTTTGACCAAACTGAGCCATTCGCCGTCTGTATGGTTTGTTGACCTCTCGATTGTTTGCCCAACATTGAGTTCCGGTGTGTTGTTAATGGAAGAAGAAGTGGTGTAATCCACCGTTTGAATAATTTATATTATCATACGTACATATTTATAAGTTTAGAAAAGGAATTTGTCCGTGATTTATATAAGCTATTTACTGAACTATCGTTATATAAATTATAAATAGTTACGTCAAAATGTATTATAGGAAAAAAAGTATTGTTTTGTTTATGGATCTCTACAATACGTGAAATTGATTCCCACATCCGTGTAATTGGCATTACACATTCACAATTAACCACACATTAAGTTTCGTAATAAGCATTTGCCGGAAAATATCTTGAGCTTGAAGACTATTCTCAACAGAAATACAAAAGTGAGAGCGGAGAATCCTAGTCTCCCTGTGTACATTCTTGTTGACCAGCAATGGCTTCTCATCGCATTCATCCATGCTAATCCTAGCCATAAAAGCGAGTTTCTTTAGCAATCGTTGCCACCTGATCCCGATTCAATATCCCGGAGTAAACAAGTCTTGTTTCCGGCTACATAGAACTCTGTTCCGTGACGCTTGTATTGTATAGCCCTGGGGTAAGGTTCGAGTGGTTTGACCGGAAAGTGTAAATAAACAAAAGCCGATGACGAGCGTTGGCATGACAACGGATGTTTACTTTCCTTCATTCAAATGAGTATTAACTTTATATTATGATGTTTCTCTCACATTCAGTACAAAGTGGAATGAATGTTACGAAGTATTTGAATACGATAGGTGTGTGCGCACCATCGCCTATGATTTGAGTATAATGCGCAGCTATGGTGCCAGTATAACAGCAGCTATGGTGCCAGTATAACAGTTGCTATGGTGCCAGTATCACAACAGCTATGGTGCCAGTATCACAACAACTATGGTGCCAGTATTACACCAGCTATGGTGCCAGTATTACAGGCAGTTTCGAAGTAAATGCCTTCTCAATTTGTGTTTCCATCCAGTCCTTTAATGTTGACTTTTCAATTCATGCAAGCACATGATTCGATTAATGACAGTGACTAATTCTTCGGTTGTTTCATTATGCATGATTGCGTCAAACACCTCCGTTGAGGCAATTATTTCATCATTAGATTGCAGGAGGTGAGTTGCCAGAGGATCAGTCCCTGTATAACTGCTCTTTAGAAACCTATCTAACCATACCCTTTCTTCCATCAGCATTACTCAGCAAATGAACCCCAGCACGAATGTATTTCTTTTCTCATATTTGCTCGCGTCACTCGAGTTACGGTCGTGACCGCAAGGATTAGGATGACGCAACTGCCGTCTGTTGCTCGAGAAGCAAACCGGTTGCACAGAATGCATGGGAAACTTCTTCCTAGTCGTGGATACGAGCAGTTTTTTGTGGATTATAAAGCGTTGAGTAGTACGAGAGGTTCGGTTCGGGATCGTGCTTGAGTAGTACGAGCAAGAGGGAACAGGTACGGATCATGCTTTCAAGCATAGAAATTTGAATTAAAATGAAGTGAAAAGACAGTTTTGAATTTACGTAAACGTGTGCCCATGAACGGGTCATCGACAAGTGATGCGCGATATGAGGCGGACAACAAGGGGCTTGCACTATGAGGCGCGCATCAAGCGGTTTGCTTTATGAGGCGTGCATGAGTGTCATGTGATATGAGGCGTGTATCAAGTGGCACGGGATATGAGGCCTGCATCACGTGGCGTGCTGCGCTGAGACTGCGTGTATGCATGAAAATCTAGTTGTTTGGCCCCGGCAACGCCGCCTCTCTTGGATCACGTAATCTTGGAGTAGTTCACACGTGACGGCTCTACAGATGACTGGCATATGCAGTTACTAACGGAAAAATCCACTACCAATGAAAATTAGGTGCAATGGAAGTCGATATCGGAGGCTACAAGTTAGAGCAAATATGGGCATCTTATATGAGACATTGTCCACCCGATTAGCTATTGATGGCATTTTGATTTTGGCCCTTAGTAGCAAAAAAAATTTGAAAGTATAAGTAGCTTAGGACAACAATAGCGTTTTGAATAGTTTATGTTTGAATTGCCACAAACTATTTTTAACCGTTGTGTATTAACTGTTCAGTGACGATTATGAGCATTTTTTGTGAACTGCAATATAAAAAATATATACTAATCCACTCGCTCGGTTCCACCAAGAAATGTTAATGTCACTCAGTTAAGAAGTAGTTTAAAGAGAAAAGTTTATTTATATGCTCTGTTCTTATTCACGTAGTAACCGCTTTTGTAGAGGAAGCCGCTACAAACAAATTGCTATCTTACCACAACACGCTGTAGATTCAACTCAGTGGCAATTCCAACCCTCCCCTCAACCAGACCCCCTCTTCCGCTCCTTTTCCTGCCCCGTCCGCTCCATTATTGCATCCCCCCCCTCTCCTTCAATTCACTTCCCTGCTATCGGGTATAGCGCATGTGGGAGCAGAGGCTAGTGGGGCTCCCGCAACCCGGGACTGGACGGGACGGGTCGGGAAGAGGGAGGGAGAGGAGGGCACCGCAGCCTTGAGGCTTGAAAGTAGTTCAGACAGGGCTGCGCCTGTCTGGATGTTGCGGCGGGTCGGAAGCCCCAAACAAGAGGGAGGGGAGGCGAGATGTCTAATGAAAGTAAAAGTACTGGTCAAAGGGGAGGGGTTGCCGGGCACAAACAGCCCCCTCCTCCTCCTCGATCGCTGGTGTCGGCCTGACACTGGCATTTGTTTGCACTAGTTGGCTTTTTATGCAAATGCTGGACTAGCGCGTCACGGGGTAACCATTTGAACTGATGGAGAGCGTGTTAGTGCATCGCCTGCTGCAATGAGGTTGACCCGCGACGGGAAGCGTTCACTTCTACATCCCTCTTACTAAATCTGAATGTTTGGACTTATTCGTATTCGATGGCAATGCATTTGCTCGCCTCAATGAATAAATGAACCTTTGAACACTAAAAGCAGTTGTTCAATTGGGATCGCATAAGATTCACATGCTAGATAAGTTTTGGTCAACTATTTATGATAAAACTTCATATTATTTATTGAACTGGCAGACCGTGCCATTTCACAGATAACAATACATCGCGGTGGTGCTCGAGAGGGCCTAAGAGGCTCTGCAATTCATTAACAGGAGATACACAACCTTTGTAATCAACATTTGGCATTGAAGAGTTGACTGCAAGTCTTTATTAAGTGCTAATCTACAAAAACAAAAATGAAAAATCATCGAAGTGAAACTTCAATCCAAATAGACATGTACGAGAAATGCACAATACATGTACGAGACACGCATCATACTGTCATGTAGGACAACCACATTATATCAATTCACGAGAAACGCAACATACATGCACACGACATGCAACATACATGCACGAGACACGCACATACATGCACGAGACAGGCAACATACATGCACGAGACACGCACATACAAGCACGAGAATGATCTCGTCTCATCATGTTTAAGAACTGAGATTGCTTTATAATTTAACTTCAAGTAATAACGGGGCACAGACTCGAAAAAAATCGAATAAAAAGCAGCATGCAATTAACGCAGCACTCAGCAAGCATGACAACATAACATGACATACTCAACATTGCCGCCTGAGGTCATAATCTAGTGATGGGCGGAGTAGCCTTCTCATCACTGAGTTTCCTTCACTGACCAAGTTACAGTCGTGTCTAAAGTGCCTCATGCATCACTGCAATCCGTCCACAAGATGCAGCTACAGGGAAATACGTTTGGTGAAATAAGTTTCTGGGGCTTGGATTGAATGGTCCATGCTGAAGAACAGGAGGAGCCACTATTCCATTGGAGGCAAGCACAAGGGCGGGGAAAGCTGCCTTTTCATCAAGATACGAAAGTTGTTACGGGTTTTAAAGTGATAACCTCTTCATTTGTGAGAAGGCAGGGAACACTGAGCTCTTTACGGTAGTGTCAGGGAAATATTTGCAGGTGCATGAGTGGTATAGGATCGCAAAGCGGTCCAGATGGCAAATAGAGTTTATGATTAATGGTAGAGCAATCGACCAAAGGGATTGGTGATTTGGAGTTGGGTATATTCGATCAAAGTGATTGTAGGTTGTTGATTAGTGGAAGATTACCGAGAAAATGGACATTTAGAAATTTAAATCTGATAAATCTACTTTCAAAAGGAATGTTAACGATCTGTTGTTTTCTATGATAATAGGTTTTTGGAGAAAAAAATTCACACATAAAATGTATGAATATTAGAAAATGTTTATATATTTGAATGAACAATCATGTCCGTTATTACGTTGAATCTACGTCATTTGGCCATATATGTGATTGTAAAAATTGACAGCTACAACACAATGATAACTTACTGTGTCGTTAAGTTCAAATTATTGACTTATCTGAAGAAACAAAACTACGGTGCATAACAAAGCTACCAGTATAAACTTAGAAAAAGAGCCACATGCTGGCCAACACACAGTTTCAAACTAATTATCCGCGCATGACTATGTATAGGTAGTGTTGGCAAAGATCATTCTGTTGGTAATATTTCCATGACGAAGATGATATGCCATTCTCTAAGCACTCAACAACATCGCATGGAAGTAAGGATTTGAAAAGCTAACCACAAGAGGTAATCCGCGAATTGGGTTAAACTCATTTGGCGCACAAGTTTTCCGAAAGGAAAATTCAATCGTTGCTTTTTAAAGTGAATTACATTTGTTAACAAAATTTACCGATCTATATGAGGCCCACATCCCAAACCACCAAAATGCTGATACAAACACAGACACTAGGCCATGTCCCCTACTGAAATGTTCATTAATACACCCTTCATGAGAACCTAGAAGACGTGAAAGGACTAAGCGCTGAAGAGAATCTATCATGTGTGTTGAAACCCAGTTAAATTTCCCCCTCCCACGAAGTGGTCACCCAGTGACAGTGTACGGACCTAATGCTGCTGCTTTTGCATGTCATAGAAGAGCGAGTTTACCATGCCATACGTCAAAGTATAATTTTTACGATGTTCCGTCTTTCAAATTATTTCCATCGTGATAAGCAACAGTGCTAAGGGTCTTGATAGGCAACAGTGCTTTGGTTCTCATCTTCACCAGCTACAATGCTGTGGGCCTTGCCAAGCTACAGTGCTATGATTCCCATCATGTTAAGCTACAGTGTTTAGGCCTTGACAAGCTACAGTGCTGAGGGTCTTGACAAGAAACAGTGCTTTGGGTCTCCGGTAAAAGTTCTGTAAATTTTGCGATATTTGAAAGTAATTTTCCACGTACGTATATCAGCGGTCGGTAAATTAAAACGACAGGAATGGTCTACCCAGACGTTATCACAACATGGTACACCATGGATGTTTGTTGTCATAGAAGCAATTGGTTTCTTATTATTCCAACCTTGCAAAACATCACGTGCCGCCACGTCACTGGATCAAAATGAAAAATTAATACAAAAATTTCAAATTCTGAGATTTCAGCAGTCTTGACAGTCAGCAAAATTTCTTCACGTGAGGAAAAAGCTTGGCCTGACATAAACACATCCGAATCTGAAATAGTGTTTTCAAACTGCCTGTTATGCCTGGGTCAGATAATTCGTGTGGTTGCCCTTGCCATGAACAGTGCTTGCGTCCTGTGGACTTTTGATGAACTTCGATCTTTTTTATTATTAGACGAAGGGTCTTGCTATGTAGCACCCAGCCTTGCACAAAAAAAGGAAGAGGACTCAGGGCTTCTGAGAGGCATATTATTGCCTCTATTAGGATGTTGTTTATAAATGAGCTCATGCTCAGAGTATGTGTTTAAGCGACTTGAAGGCACTTGTTCTAATTTTTTGATGTTCTCCGTTGGTCCTATAATGCCCTAGTTAGGTTACGATCACTTCGTCACTGGATCAAACGTAGGCCGCTAGAAATAAAAAAAATCAGATAGTATCGTGACCCGTTCGGCCACTCTCGTTTTTAAAAAGGCATGAAAACATTATAATGACTAGAATTCTGATGTGCTTGAAAAGGAAGTTCCAGTTTAAACTGACCTCCGACAATTTTGGGGAAGAGCCTCTCATAGATTTGTATCCGGACTGACATGAACGTTTCGTATTTACTCAACAATAGTTCTACAGCAATAATTCAAGCACTCGTTTTCTACTTGAATACGAATTACATTTGATTAGCGCTGGTCTTTAAAAACTATAAATTTATCGCCTGATAATGTTGTAGCTCCATCAAATAAGACCATTTTTCTACTGCATAAAAATATAGCTAAATATTTTATCGTTTCATATTGTTTTTTTATTGCAAATAAACTTGCATATTTTGTAATCGCAGATCATTTTTTTCCCATCGATTTTTTCACATAGTTATTTTACTCATCAATAACAGTCATCGGAAAAAACTCACTATTTTTTCGAACATCATCCGCGATGTTTTTGAATTTCAACCAACGAAAACACTTCAACTAGTTTTCCAGGTTTCCTCTAACCACGGCATGATATGCCCCACAATCAGGTGTATGTATCACTGGCATCCACCGAATAGTGTCACCACCCAGCGAACACCCTCTCAGAGGCGGCTCTCCAACTTACCGTCCAGGCAACCATGCTGGCCAGGTGACTTCTTGCTAGCAACTACTGAGACCTGAGCTCGCGCCCTCCTTATAGTCAGCGACGGTGGACGCACCGAGGGGAGACGCGTGGGCAACGCGTCTCTGGTAAATACTTTCCAAGATATTTTGACCGGCTACTGTAGCGAATGGAATAACATAATATATTAGGAAGACGTTGCCATGCAATGTGGCATGGAACGAAGGCCAGTAGTAGTACAGGTCTGGCTATGGTTGGCTAGTGGGGAAGGAGGAGGGGTTGTCGTTTGGTATCCCGAGGCGATACGAAGGTGACGCGACAGTGATGGGTGTCTGCGTTTATTAACCGAGTGTTCGGTTGCGTCGGCAGCGTTTAGTTGGGACATGACTGTCTGGTATGTGCACAGACCCTCTTACGCAAGCGTGGTTTGCACTGAAAAGGCGTGGGATGGCACGACCTGGAATGTTCACTGAAAATGCCTGTCATAGCTTTCGCTTTTAAGAAGAGAGCAATTGTTGAAGTTTTTAGAGAACAAAACTCTTGTAGAAACTTCTATGTCTCATGGCAGTTGCTATGAGACACAACTTGTGTCGGAGGAGTCCACTGTGACGTGTTTCTGAAATATTCTTGGTTTGATATTTCCTAAATGTTTACTACCCGCGTGGCATGATTTCAGGCCATTCTTTTCCTTCATTCCGTAAATCCGTTGTGAAATTGATAAAGAATTAAATAAGGTGTTCCCCTGAAATGCAATTGAACTTTGTTTATCAGCAATAAAACATTTTTTACGAGAGCAGCAGCAAATAGTTATTATTAACTTCATTTAATTTTCGAAGGTGTGCGTAAACTCAAATTGAGAGTTACAACTCAAAATAAAATGCAGGTCCTGGCTGAATCGACTACACCTGCTAAGGGACAGAATTGATATGGAAATATATGCAAGTGCAAATAAGAACAGTCTTATTTAACGATTCTATTTCAGGAGAAAAAACTGAATATATTATACAAATCAATTTCTGAATATGTTCTTGAAATTGAATAGCATTATAGTGCGTGTGTTGTGGATTGTGTAGAGCATTGGCGAGTTTCACAAGTTAATCAATTCAACTCCTTACTAAGAACAGCTGGACGTTGAAGTGATACAGTGAATAATGTATAAATTGATCCTTTATTATTTAAACATCCCTTCGACCATCTTCTATTTGATATCACTCGCACACGTGCAATTCGTAGCCCTTTAGCGCAGAAAGGTCCGGCAATGAGCTTCCTCGCTCAGTTCGAGTCGTGCGAGAGCTTAGAGACCAGTCTCAGCTATACATAGCCCGATAATTGCGCTGGTTTATCATAGCTGCATCACAGGTTCTTTGCGACACCCATGCAGAATACCGAATTAGATCTCTGCATAAATGTGGTTAATTTATCATGCACTTTGAGTCCTGAACTGACCTGTGAGGGAATCTCGGTGCGAAAGTTCTAAATGCAGTGATGGAAGTCACTTCGTTCTTAATGCAGTGATGGTTGTCACTTCGTTCTTAATGCAGTGATGGTTGTCACTTCGTTCTGAATGCAGTGATGGATGTCACTTCGTTCTGAATGCAGTGATGGAAGTCACTTCGTTCTTAATGCAGTGATGGTTGTCACTTCGTTCTGAATGCAGTGATGGATGTCACTTCGTTCTGAATGCAGTGATGGATGTCACTTCGTTCTGAATGCAGTGATGGTTGTCACTTCGTTCTGAATGCAGTGATGGATGTCACTTCGTTCTGAATGCAGTGATGGATGTCACTTCGTTTTGAATGCAGTGATGGATGTCACTTCGTTCTGAATGCAGTGATGGATGTCACTTCGTTCTGAATGCAGTGATGGATGTCACTTCGTTCTAAATGCAGTGATGGATGTCACTTCGTTCTGAATGCAGTGATGGATGTCACTTCGTTCTGAATGCAGTAATGGATTCAGAACTTCGTTCGTTCTGAATGCAGTGATGGATGTCATTTTGTTCTTAATGCAATTTTCAAGTGTTTACAAGTGTAGGAAGACAACAACAGAACTATTGGCCCAAACTAGGTTGCCTTTTGATAGCTAGAAAATTAGTTCTGGAGTAGAACGTCTAGGAGGCCTATTGGCCTAAACTAGGTTGCCTTTTGATAGCAAGAGGATTAGTTCTGAAGTAGAACGTCTAAGTGCAGTGATGGATGTCACTTCGTTCTGAATGCAGTGATGGATGTCACTTCGTGCTGAATGCAGTGATGGATAACACTTCGTTCTGAATGCAGTGATGGAGGACACTTCGTTCTGAATGCAGTGATAGATGTTACTTCGTTCTGAATGCAGTGATGGATGACACTTCGTGCTGAATGCAGTGATGGATGACACTTCGTTCTGAATGCAGTGATGGAGGACACTTCGTTCTGAATGCAGTGATAGATGTTACTTCGTTCTGAATGCAGTGATGGATGACACTTCGTTCTGAATGCAGTGACTGATGTCACTTCGCTCTGAACGCAGTGATGGATGACACTTCGTTCTGAATGCAGTGATGGATGTCACTTCGTTCTGAGGGCAGTGATGGAGGACACTTCGTTCTGAATGCAGTGATAGATGTCACTTCGTTCTGAATGCAGTGATGGATGACACTTCGTTCTGAATGCAGTGATGGATGTCACTTCGTTCTGAATGCAGTAATTGATGTCACTTCGTTCTGAATGCAGTGATGGATGTCACTTTGTTCTGAATGCAGTGATGGATGTCACTTCGTTCTGAATGCAGTGATTGATGTCACTTCGTTCTGAATGCAGTGATGGATGTCACTTCGTTCTGAATGCAGTGATGGATGACACTTCGTTCTGAGGGCAGTGATAGATGACACTTCGTCCTGAGTGCAGTGATGGATGTCACTTCGTTCTGAATGCAGTGATGGATGTCATTTCGTTCTGAATGCAGTTTACAAGTGTTTACAAGTGTAGAAACACAACAACAGACCTATTGGCCCAAACTAGGCTGCTTTTTGGTAGTTCGAGGATTAGTTTTGGAGTAGAACGTCTAAGACCCCTATTGGCCCCAACTAGGTTGCCTATTGATAGCAAGAGGATTAGTTCTGAAGTAGAACGTCAAAGTGCAGTGATGGATGTCACTTCGTTCTGAATGCAGTGATGGATGTCACTTCGTTCTGAATGCAATGGTGGATGACACTTCGATGTGAATGCAGTGATGAATGTCACTGCGTTCTGAATGCAGTGATGGATGTCACTTCGTTCTGAATGCAGTGACGGATGACACTTCGTTCTGAATGCAGTGATGGATGTCACTTCGTTCTGAATGCAGTGATGGATGACACTTCGATCTGAATGCAATGATGGATGACACTTCGATCTGAATGCCGTGATGGATGTCACTTCGTTCTGAATGCAGTGATGGATGTCACTGCGCTGTGAATGCAGTGATGGATGTCACTTTGTTCTGAATGCAATGATGGATGACACTTCGTTCTGAATGCAACGGTGGATGTCAATGAGTTTTAAATGCAGTGATGGATGTCACTGCGTTCTGAATGCAGTTATGGATGTCACTTCGTTCTGAATGCAGTGATGGATGACACTTCGTTCTGAGGGCAGTGATAGATGACACTTCGTCCTGAGTGCAGTGATGGATGTCACTTTGTTCTGAATGCAGTGATGGATGACACTTCGTTCTGAATGCAGTGATGGATGTCACTTCGTTCTGAATGCAGTGATGGATAACACTTCGATCTGAATGCCGTGATGGATGTCACTTCGTTCAGAATGCAGTGATGGATGACACTTCGTTCTGAATGCAGTGATGGATGTCACTTTGTTCTGAATGCAGTGATGGATGTCACTTCGTTCGGAATGCATTGATGGATGTCACTCCTTTCTGAATGCAGTGTATGCACATCAGGTCATCCACCCTCATTGAATTTGATCGTTTGCTTTATTTGATATAATTATTATAATATGCAGTCGTCTTCCCAACACAACTGGCAAGACTCAAACAAATGACACGCCGCCAAGCAGAGAATATATTTTGTAAATACATTTTGATATCCAATCTTCACTACGTATTTTAATTACATTTCCGTCGTATTTTGATAGTACCGGTCTTGAAACGCATTTCCAGAAGACATGAACCAGAAATGCAAAACAAGCACAAATATTTTACAGTGTGCAGTGTAGGTAACGAACGGCCAGGTCACATATATTTGTCTGTGTTAGGGGATTGCAGATCCCCTCCTCACTCCTAGTCACATATCTTTATCTGTGG
This sequence comes from Gammarus roeselii, assembly GCA_016164225.1. NCBI lineage: Eukaryota > Metazoa > Arthropoda > Malacostraca > Amphipoda > Gammaridae > Gammarus > Gammarus roeselii. The sequence continues at coordinate 11,554 of SDVV010006721.1, forward strand.
TAGGGGTTTGCAGACCCCCTCCTCTCTCCAGTAAAAGGCATTCATGCAAAACGTAGTTTCAAGGGTTTGCAAGGGTAAGCAGACAACAGTTTGCCGTTTGTTACAAACTAGGATGTCTTTTGATAGTAAAGAGATAGTTCTGAAGTAGAACGATGTTGATTTGGGATGGTCTCATTTTCATGCCTTGTTAAACCAATGCTGACCGGTGTCAATTCTGGACACCGTTTTGCAACGAGCAGGTACTAATGCCGGGCACCTTTTTCTTACCGTGCTAGTGCCAATGCTGGGCAGTGTGAGTAGAATCTCAAGTGCGGCCGTTGCAGCTAATAACAAAAAATATATAAAATTTATGACAAAAACTTGTAGTTTTATGATATTTTACATAATACAACACTTGTGTCCATAAAAAGTTTCAGAAAACATATGGAGCAAGTAAAACCTGGCCACAAAGGTCACGCCAACCTAAAAGTCGATAATAAAGCGTTAACAACATATTAAACTAAAAATTACGCCAGATATTAGCAGCCTGTCAAACTAACTTCTTGAATTCAACCTTGAACATAGCACTCTGAAAACAGCCTATGGACGTGAGTGTTTTCACTACCGTGTCTTTCACTTACTTGAAAACCCTTTCTCCTATCATGTTTACTGGTACTATCGGCTGCAGAGATAGCAACCTTATTGTTAATTTCGCGTTTTGTTTACGAAATCCTTGCACCGAGATCGTATGTTTTATTGTATATATTTACACATTTGCCTTTCCTCCAGACGTTTAGCTGTAAACATACAACCATAAAAACTTGCCTATCTACATACAATTTGATTTAAATTAAATTTAAATAAAAACGCAAAAGTTACATTTCTGGAGCTGAAAGCACTTAAACGTATTTCTTCGCTCACTTATTTTCTAGCCTTTTCACTGAAAACAGACCATACACATCTATTCAAGTTACAAATTTGTAAATCTGATCATATCTACATAAAATAGATAAACATGAGTACCAGAAAAAAAAAACACAAATGTTTAAAATTGTCTTCCGAATATATACAAACCATGTGGTACGCCATGCTTGCATTACAATTGAAAATAATAATAATAAATATAATTATTTTTATCTTTATTGGACAACTCGATGGTACAATAATGATTACAAAATAAAACTAGTTTAACGACCATTTTTCTACCAATACATTCAAATTACGCACCTAAAGAGCATACGTGAAGACAGGTCTAGAGTGAAATACAGGACAACAATATATAAGTTATGTGAGAGCAGCGGGCCTAATACACCTATTATGTCTTTTTCCCACACGAGTATGTATACAAACAATGTTGGAGAAGTTAGGTATGAAGCCACCTATCAGTGAACATGTTCGGGGTCGCATCCCAACCTGGCCCCACACGCATCCATGGGCCTACAGTCTGGACTTGCATTGAGGAGTCAAACATCATTGCTAGTAATATCGGGATCACCCTTCACAAGCAGTTTTCTGTCCCATCTCGCTATTAATGGAACAGTTCGTATCGTTCACAGTTTCATATTGTCTTCAGGAAGAGATTATTTGAACTAGCCATTCGTTCCTGGAGGCTGGAATTAGCCATTCATTCCTGGAGGCTGAAATTAGCCATTCGTTCCTGGAGGCTGGAATTAGCCATTCGTTCCTGGAGGCTGGAATTAGCCATTCGTTCCTGGAGGCTGGAATTAGTCATTCGTTCCTGGAGGCTGGAATTAGCCATTCGTTCCTGGAGGCTAGAATTAGCTATTCGTTCATGGAGGCTGGAATTAGCCATACGTTCCTGGAGGCTGGAATTGGCCATTCGTTCCTGGAGGCTGGATGCCATTTTTCATGCTCGTACTCTCAGGCAATCAACGTCATATTCTGCAAATACTAGCCTTGTACTCGTTTTCTTGGGACACCAATTAGTATCCTGAATATGTTATTGTATGCTCCTCGAAGTTTACTCGTAGTAACCCTCGTAAATTTAAACCCCAATGAGTTACACTATAGATAAAATAACGGTACGTTTTAAACAGCTGCAGCTTAACATCCGTTGTGCACGAGTTGAATTTTCTAATAAGTTGGTTGTCAACCGCTTTTCATTTCCGGAGTTGTTTAGAGATATCATCATAATCATATCGGTTATTTGTTAGTAAATGCCCCAAAGTAAGGGAGACGGTCCACGTACTCCAGCTGGGTCCCGTTAAGTACTGTCCGTTCTATACTGGAACCTCTGGTTGAGTGGCTTCACTAGCGTACACACTGATTTACTGACATTGTACTCGATGTCTAGTTTCGCAGCCTCCGTTTTGAGTATATTTAGCATCGTATGAAGAGCATCGGCATGTGGGGCCAGAAGGACAATGTGACCTGCATAGCTAATCGCATTAATACAGCAGTCGTCAATGTGACACCCAACACGGCTAAGAGATGGCCAGCCAATCGCGTACGCTGTCTCCATACACATTGAATAGGAGTAGCGTGAGTAGGCCTCAGTGCTTATCCCATTAATTGTTCGAAACGGGTATGACATTGTGCTCCGCCATTGTATGACACATTCTTGCTGCTGTTACCAATACTTTAGTGGCTTAACAAGGGGAATTGGCGCCCCCCATCAATAGGGCTCTTGAACAATGTCCAAGAAACAAAGGTACAGAGGTGATCCTCCACTGACAAAGTAAATAATCGTTTGCTTAAATAATAAGATAGTCATTTCAGTCTCATGTTGAGATTTGAACTCAGATTGGTTGGGCGTTATTCTCAGAAAATCGTCAAGCCTGTTCTGCATAACTATTTCCAGTAGCTTCGATGCAGCAGCAGCAATTGATATTGGTCTCTTTAGTTAACCGGTTCGCACCATTTGTCTTCAATTTTATGATAGGTTTTACGACAACATTCATTAGTAACTTAGGAGGTAAATTAAATTTAAGGCAGCCAGTGTAGAATAGATGTTCCACTTTATGTAATAGTGAGGGATACGAATTATCTCTTTTACTAGAAAGGTGGACAGAATCCTGCCGGTGCAGGAATGTCCCGATCGGAATAGAAATAATGATTGACATCTATCAACCCTTCGATGTTTGGGCTCATTGTATATATGCGGATGTTAGCCTGGGAGGCGTCCCTGCTAGGCTGGCTGACAGGTGGTTATGTGCTCTACTTCTCTGACATTGAGCTTTGTCATACACATGTTCATGTGGGAGAGGGATAGGAAATGTATCCAGGCACTAACTCAACTCATGAATCTATGTCGCGTAACCAGTGTAAAGTTCATGAATCTATGTTGCGTAACCAGTGTAAAGTTCATGAATCTATGTCGCGTAACCAGTGTAAAGTTCATGAATCTATGTCGCGTAACCAGTGTAAAGTTTTTGCCGTATATGTTCCTTTGGTTCGTAATTTGAATGTATTGGTTGGGATGGTCTGTCAAACATGTTTCTCTGTAATTGTTAATGTACCATCGAGTGCTTCAATAAAGATTATTATAATTATTATTACCATTATTAGTACTTGCTCGTCGACAGGGCGGGCAGAGTGACACCATTGGTGACTATTAACATGTAAGCTGGTAATGAAGAACTGTTCTTTCCAACTCACGCAGGGCATCAATACTACGACCCTAGCAACATTGCCCGTCGACAGGGCTGGCAGAGTGACACCATTGGTGACTATTAACATGTAAGCTGGTAATGAAGAACTGTTCTTTCCAACTCGCACAGGGCATCAATACTACGACCCTAGCAACATTGCCCGTCGACAGGGCGGGCAGAGTGACACCATTGGTGACTATTAACATGTAAGCTGGTAATGAAGAACTGTTCTTTCCTACTCGCACAGGGCATCAATACTACGACCCTAGCAACATTGCCCGTCGACAGGGCGGGCAGAGTGACACCATTGGTGACTATTAACATGTAAGCTGGTAATGAAGAACTGTTCTTTCCTACTCGCACAGGGCATCAATACTACGACCCTAGCAACATTGTCCGTCGACAGGGCTGGCAGAGTGACACCATTGGTGACTATTAACATGAAAGCTGGTAATGAAGACCTGTTCTTTCCTACTCGCGCAGGGTATCAATACTACGGCCCTAGCAACATAGAACAAACATAACTTCCCATACTATGTTCCTCTGACTTCTCATTGTATTTCTCTTCGAACAATTAGTAACTGTCAAATCAAACATGACTGTTATCTCACCTGAGCTTGTTCTGTCCCTTTGCTTTCGCCCTGTTCAGGCCCTGCAATAAATTTTCTTTGCTCTTGAGGCGAAAATAGCATTGGATAGTGAACCCCCATTGAACCATTTCTTCACTCTCCTCTTGGCTCAACGAACCCCCATTGAACGATTTCCTCACTCTCCTCTTAGCTCAACGAACCCCCATTAAACCCTTTCCTCACTCCCCTCTTGGCTCAACGATTGAACCATTTTTTCACTCTCCTCTTGGCTTAACGTTTATTTATTTATAGTTTTAACACGGTGGTGGAATATATAATGAGATTTATTAGTACTACTCTCGTATTTAATTTACCGTCACGAGTAATTTACCGTCACGATGTGCGAGGGTCCTCTAACCGTTATGTTTGAGGTCCTCTAACTCACACTCCCAAATAACCTGACAACCTTTGCCACTCACTGAACCAGGCAGATAATCAACCCACTACGTTATTCAAATATAATGTCTCATTGCAATACCATGTCTCATCAGGATACAGCGCACATCTATTATGTACTTTGTATATACTCTTTTATTTCTCCCGTTTCTCGTCATGTCCCGGGAGGGTTGGTACTAATGCTCAGCCAGGAAAGTTGGATGTACGCTACCCGTCTTTCACGAGCTCTTTTACTTTGCTACACGATGTGATCAACGGTATAAGGTCCTGACCTATCATCATATGTATTTTTATTTTGTTTCTATGTATAAGCTTGGGGTGATACAATAACACTATACCATCTGTGTATGAGCTCTCCAATTTACATAGGCCCACACACACCCTAACATCCTTTGATACCCAATGTATTCGGCGGATGATATGATTTATTGTCCTAAAGGCATTTCTAGACTTATTGTTAATATGTAAGTTTGTTTCATACGTAATCTAGTGTTTTTGAGCATATGATGTATTGTGTTATCGTGACCCAAGAATACTACACCGGTTTGTGTATGAATAAAGATTGGTTGCTTGTGTGATTGTTATGTCCGTGGCTCCCTGACTCACGTAGACCCACCCATACCGTCGCATTCCTTGCTACCCAATCAGTTAGGCTGTGGATTTGGATTAAGAATTCATACTAATTGCGATGTAAAAGACTCCATTATCAGATCGCACCAACTTATGTCATCAGGATATGGCGCATAATTAGTGTGTCCTTTTAACTCACCTTGATAGCTCTTTCGTCGTGGCATGTATACAGGGAGCTGTGCTCTCATGTTCAGCTAGGAAAGTAAGATGCCTCCCTACCGTTCATACAAAGCCAAGATTACCCTGTTACAAGTTCTTTTCGTGTTACTAGCCTTACTTTAGGTTTGTGTATAAATTTATTGTTCTATAAGAACAACATACTACTCGTGTACGAATTACCTCTACAGTTATTTTTTATTATAATAGAGTCTTCTGTTTGTTTCTTGTTATGTCAGTGGCTCTCTGATTCCCTTAGACCAACCCATACCATCGCAATATCTGCTACCCAATGAATCGGACTGCACATCAAAATTCATAATTATCAATCAAACCAATTGATGTATAAAAGATCCCAATGTCAGGTCGCAACCCCATATGTCAGCAGGATACAGTGCTTATTTATGGAGCACTATACAATCATCTAGATAGCTCTTACATCGCGACATGTGATACGTCGGGAAGAGTCGTGTTCTTGTGTTCGGCTAGGAAAGTAAGATGCCTCCCTACCGTCCTTGTACAACCCCAGATACTCAGTTAAACTTTTAAGCTTGTCATTGTACTTATTTTTGATTCACTGAGTATAACTTTAATGTTTTACAAGTACTTATTTTCGATTCATTGTGTATAACTTCATTGGGAAATATTTTGAAATCCTTTAGACGCATCAAGTATACTTTTATGTAACTGAATTGTATGCATTTATGTTTATTTTTAGGATTACATGTGTACAGCTATACCCTTAGATGAAACATCTATATGGATACAGGAACCTAGAAATGTTAAATCTCAATTGGAATGATCCTACAAAACAAACCTAAGGCCAATCATTCCTAGTCAATAGCGTCACTAGAACACTATCAAGTAATAGAAGACGTGACCACACGCTGCCTCTCCTTTGTCAATGGAGACTCGTAAACTGTCACTAGAACACTATCAAGTGTTAGAAGACGTGACCACACGCTGCCTCTCCTTTGTCAATGGAGACTCGTCCACTGTCACTAGAACACTATCAAGTGTTAGAAGACGTGACCACACGCTGCCTCTCCTTTGTCAATGGATACTCGTACAATGTCACTAGAACACTATCAAGTGTTAGAAGACGTGACCACACGCTGCCTCTCCTTCGTCAATGGATACTCGTCCACTGTCACTAGAACACTATCAAGTGTTAGAATACGTGACCGCACGCTGCCTCTCCTTTGTCAATGGATACTCGTCCACTGTCGCTAGAACACTATCAAGTGTTAGAAGACGTGACCACACGCTGCCTCTCCTTTGTCAA
>SDVV010006722.1:0-18238 GCA_016164225.1 Gammarus roeselii
CCATGAAAAAAGGGCAGAGAAAAATAATAGAGCCCAAGCAAGAAGAAATAATAAAATACTAAAATAAAGTGTTAATGATCTATAAAATGAATAAGCATCCATCCACCCCAATTTTTCGATGGTATCAAGTCCATACGTGTTAATGCGAGCCATGTTGACGAGTCTGATCAAGTTATAGTACTTTGGGTTGATCATCGTATCCCAATGATCCGAGAAAGATTTTCTGGGCTTAGCAGAAAGTTGCTAGGCGATTGTCAAGTAGAATCATCTTGCGCAACTTATATCTGCTTCGGTTCGGGAGGGACAGGATGCAAGTGACATGGAGGTTCGCGTGTGAAGGCTTGATGTTGTTTAGCATGGCTTCAAACCTTTTCCATGTCGATTCCGTCAGCGTCACTTCTTTAGCTCAAACTTTTATTATAATTCGCTTAGATGCATGTATCTTCTCCTTTGCGATTATGCCTGCGACGACGTCAAGTTTCAAATCTGCCTCGTCGAGTATCTTTAGTTGAATTCTCCTTTTTCGCCGATTTGATTTGAAGGAGGTGACATTGTAATCGCTAATCACAATAATTTCCTCTGCATTCGGAGAGTCCATTCCATCGGGCAACACATCGAATCGGTTACGTGTATTGGGTCAAAAGTGATGAGATTGTGGTCCAACGTGTATTGCATTATCACAGCGTGGCAGCCTCCTAACTACAGTTGAGTACAGTGCCTCGCTATCTTTGACAGTTTTCTATCAGTTTAATACGATCGTTTGTCTCGGCGATTTGAGCCGGAAGCTTCTTGGCGAGTTCGGAGTCTAGGGGCACTTTGAGTCATTTCACTTGATATTGGATGAACTAGACAGTTTCATCGACAGCTGCTAATTGGCTGTTTATCAGATCTTGAAATTCGTGAAATTGTCACAGCACGTTAACCAATTTTAATTCAACAGCTATCAATCGGGTCTCCGTGTTGACAGTCTTCATTATGGATAAGCCATTAAATGGGACTGTCTCTGTTTTCGATAAGCTATCAGAGGCGTGACTGATTTGTGATTTCAGTTGCTTGGTTTCCTCTGCCGCTTGACAAAATTTAAAGCGCGATGTCTTTCATTCCCCTTATGAGGGACTGCTAGGTAAAGTCCTGGCATAGCCAGAAGAACTTCGGCAATGAATTAGTTCGGGGGCGTACGAGGTGTGGCAGATACCTCATTCTAGCTTAGCTTGAACCATCTTGGACTGTTATAGAATTTACCATTGGGAAAATGGACAGTTAGCTTGAGTTCTATATTTATGATTACTTGTAGACAACAGATATGGATGAAACGCTTATTAGACGAGGGATGTGACGATTATGTAGATATGGCAGTGCTCATAGTACTGCTCATAGAGTGCTTGCGAGAATTCTTTTCGGTACGTGTTGATAGGGGCTGTTGCTTTGGGGCACAATTTGAAATCTAGGTTGACTAGCGGTGGGCCGAACATTCACGTTGGCGTGTTGATTTGAAAATATCAATAGGAGATTGAAGGCTTTAATGCTTTGTGACTGATGTTATCGATACTACAGCCTCTCGTCGTCCGACCCCGTGATCTATCTGGTACAGGAGGATCGCTCTCTCTCCGTCTCCGCCTCTAGGCAATCTATTTCCGGTAGGGTGTCAGGTAGCTTTGCAGTAAAAACAGTACGGTTCTTCGGATCGGCACGACTGGAGACCTTCCCGTTAATCATGGTCGTCCTGGGAGCAGTGCGAGCATCTTTGCTTACTATTACAGTTTCCGCTCGTGTGTCCGTATTCCTGATATTAATAACATCGCATCGGACGTCTCTCGAATGGTGTAATCTTGGTTTTGGTTGCGCAGAAGGGAATGTCAAGGTATTTAGGTTGAGTAGGGCAGTTGAATCTAAGAATTAGGGCTGTGGTGGTCTCTCTTTTGGGTGTGATCTTTGGTGCCGTGTGATTTCCGCTTAGACAACGCAGTTTTCGTATTGAACGAGTCCAGTGATGTACTCCTCGATTTCCTCCTTCGGGATATCCTCAACGTAGATCAAACCTGAACATGTAGAGAAAGTCGGGTGTGGCACTATTTTGCAAGGCTTTACAGCGAGTCTAGTTTTGGAGAAAATTGTGTCACTTTGAAGTTTTGTGTCATTTATGATGGCACACTTTCGTCGCCGCTGGTGGCGACACTCAGGACTGGGCAGTAGCTATAGTAGGCGCGAATGACTGTTTTTGTCCGGTCTACGGGAATTTGCACATAACATTTCACCGGGGTAGGGCGCGATGCATGCACCTTGACTCACCGAGCGTACGGGGTTCGCGCAGAAACGGGGGGCGGGTGTCGTAGGGTACCGGAACTGGTTTGGTGCCTGAGTCAGCTAACGGACGGGGGAGGGGGGAAGACCGGAAGGGGGGACGGAAGGGGGGAGCGGCGGGATGTGAGCAGGCTTGCGGCCTTGATTGGCAGTTTATATATTTAAAAAAAAAATCATTGTATTCATGATCTTCATTGTATTTATATATATGTTTCTTCTTCATCAGATGGTTGAAGTGGAGTATAATTGGACAGTATCTGTTGCTCGTTATCTATATTTATTCGGTTCTGGTAGGATTAGTGTTATTCCAAGTTTCTGGTGGGGGCGGGGCGTAGGGATCCCCTAGGCAATAAGTTGGATGTGCTCCTGGAAGAGTGAGTTTGCTTTTACCTGTTCCTTGTCTTATAAATTCGTTTCAGTGTCACGTTTGATACGTTTAGAGTGTATATATCGTTATATATTCATGTAAGGATTATATTTCTATATTTTTTTCTGTGGCCATATACGTATGTTTACTTATCTAGTTGTGGTATAATTGACTCAATCGATGCTTGATTGGGTTCGTAGCAGTGGGGGGCTTAGGATATTTTTGTATGTTTGTTCATTCATCACTAAATATTCATTTATAGGCTTAGTGTGGTAGGTATGTCTTAAAACTCAATTTTGCAGACTTAGTGTGCAAACGGCCCTGTTTGTACCAGCCTGAAGGTAGGATTGCAGGCAAGATTCGTGGTTCCCATCTATTTATTTCATATGTATTTATTATCTATAGGAATAGTGTGGATTATTAGTATGATAATTGGCGAGTTTAGGTATGTATTGTGGGATGATGCAACACCTACGGTCGAGAATTTACCAACCCCATATTGCATTACCCAGTTTTGAAACAGTTATATCAGTGTTCCATTGACGCGTTTATCCAATAGCGAAAATACCTGAACGATATGGATTTACTGTTAGTTTAAATATTATGTTATGTATACTTAGTAATGATCGATCGATTCATTTTGAATTTGCGCAGTTTTTGGAATTTCGATCAGTTAACTCATACAATTTTAGGCATTTTAGAGTATTTTAGGCTTGAAGCATCCATGTAGCAAGCTATTTCAGGCATAATTGCTAGGTTGTTGCACCATTGTGGTAGTTTCATATGTATATATGACACATCTGTTACGATTAAACCGTGGTTACTCCAGTTAAAAAGATGTATATTCAACTCTGTTATGGACTGATGTTGAGGCTAATTTCATTAGATTATGTATGTACTATACCGTATTTACTCTAGGTTTCAGTTACGTCGCCTGCATGTCTTGGTATCTTATTCACTTCCCTTATTTGTTTGGTTACATGCTTGTTCATTCTCATTCATCACGTTTATTGTATGTTTTGGGTGTGGTAGAAAATAAATCTTCTTGCTTTGTTGTATCTCGTGAGATTCAGTATAGGTCTTTCAGTGTTGTAGGTTCTCTGTTGAATTTCCATCTTCAATGCAATTTGTTGGTTATTAATACAATATCAGAATATATTACGTATGTATCTACATTATAAACATTATTTCAGGTCTAAATTAGGTACATTTTGTTCATTTATAGTGATTTATATATCTTCTTTCATCCTGATACAATATTTGACGTGATTATACATATATATATATATATATATATATATATATATATATATATAGAACAGACAATTTTTTACAAACTTGGTCTTGCTGTTAGGGTATTGTATATTTATTGTACGACTATTCTCCAACATTTAGGAGGAGTTAGACTGTCCCCTAGGCAAATTCTCATTCTGATTATGCTTGGTTGTGTAAATGAACCGATTCATTAGGATGGATACCATAATGTAGTACAATTTTCATGTGAATTATAGCAGAGTAGAGAACCTTATTTAGCTATTTATATTTTTGTTGAGGTTACGTTTTTTTCCCACGAGAATCATGGGAATGTATGTTCAAGAGGTGTAAGTCCGTACTTCATCTTTGTGGAATTTATGTCATTGATATCTAGCAAATGTGTAGTGAAACGTTTAGATGATAATTTACTAGATCGATGGGTAATAGTGTAGAGGTGATTTACACTCTTTGGTTGTCATTTTTGAGTTCATCTATGTTCAACGTTAATTATGTACGTTCGTGTAGACGTCGATCTTCAGTTTCATGGGTTTGTAGTGTTATACTCAAGTCATCAGTAGTCAGAACCCCAGCTTTTTATGGCCTCACACTCTCCGAGACTCATTCTTGACCACTGTACATGTGTCTAGATTATGATTATGTCAAGGGTGTATCTTTGTTCGGGGCTGCTCAGAGACGATGGGTTGACAGATGTGAGGTACGTCTGTGGCATCGTATCTAACTGGGTGTTTCCTCTAAATTTTATATATATCAGTGGTAGATTGCTGAGAAGCGACCTAGTAAAGCATTAATGAGTTCATTTTCATGACACAGTAGGCTTGGATTTGTACTCCCAGAGGCATAGCAGCAGTTAGGTCTAGGAATTTATTATAGATTTGAATGGTATGTTAGTATAAAATAACGTTTTCACATTAACTCAGCGTAAAATGTCAGTTATTTTCGGTGTGACTTATGTTAGTATACGATCTAAGTCATGAACCAGATCACGTCGGATATTGGAGTAGGGTTCATCATCTGGGTGCGGTAGGAAACCCCGTATATACTAATTAATCGTTGTTGCTTAGGGTAGTGTAGGAAATCTTATTCAACTATTTTCTAGATGTTGGTGTATATTTTGATTTGATATCATAGGAATATATCGGTATTCGATATAAATTTGCCTATTTCCATGGGATGTTTGGTATAAAAAGTGCTTATTTGGATGTAATGATCAAAAAATTTGGTGTGTTCCCCTCTCGACATTGGATTTGGGTCCGGTTCCATATTACTTTGGAGAACTATTCTACCGGATTTAAATAGAGTTAGTGTTGAAATTTCTTCAATAATTGAATGTACATCTCAAGTATGTTATCCAATCGCAGGTCTTTACTCCATGCTTATTCCCGCAAGTCTTACTTCTATAAATATTTGTATTTAGTTTACAGTTCAGCCACTTAGAAGTTTTTGATTAATTCAGGCTTCTGTTACGAGACTGCGTTCCCATTCTGAATAGGACTTCTTCGACCTTTCACCAGATCCACTCTAACATTTTTCACTGAAGGTCTGTAATGATGGCCATAATCCTAACTCATTCTAACCTAAAATTACCAAGCATTGCATATTATTCCCCGTTTCATACTTTGTTAGGTATTCTTCTCCATTGATTCAACCTTCTTCCTTTTCAAATCGAACCACTTGACCCTGTAGTTTTCCTAATCATTAGCAGATTGTGTGCCTACATCCATCCATATATTTTTTCACTTCGCTTGTTACAAAACCTGTAATATCGACCAGTCCCGAGTAATGTTAGGTCATCGCTCGTTTGTGGACTTGCGTGTTCAAAACGTTCATGTAAGCTTACCCCATACGTCAGTGAGTGTTACGAATGTTAAAGCGTTAGCAAGATTAATGTACGGTTTTACTGTTGGAATCATTTTTTTTCGTAGTGTTGGATGTTTTGCTCCTACCATCTTAGTCTATTATTTCAAATATTGAATAAATCCACTCTAACAATTTCTTCATACAGATCTGCATTGTAAGGTCCGCAATCCACAAGATCTAGGATATAAACCATGTCTAAGGTACATAATTATCGAAATATATATCAATGTACGATAACAGATCAAATATCGATGCATGCAAAATGGGTCACCACACAATGACGAATAAATTATTACCTAGGCAACTTAACCTATTTTATCCAATAGTAATGTATTTTTCAATCAAGTTTGTTGGTTATGTATGATATTGATATGTATGAATCTCTCCACAAGGGCTGTTTATTTATCGTATCATTTGAATAAATTTTCTCTAATTTAATCCAGCAAAAAACTGTCTGCAGATGTTTGGATTCCAGAATTTATCGATAGCTCTATTACATGTTCGGATGAGACTCGGCAGGTAAGATCCAAGAGAACTAATGCACTTCAATTTGTTACATTTTCAATGTAGGCCAGTTGTACGCGATGTTAGGTTCAAAGATCTAAGTTCTAACCAATTTATCCAATAATTATATATTATTCATTCAAGTTTGATGGATATGTATGATATTCAGTCATTATTTTGTGCGATGTACATTTCAAATCTTTCCCACACGGCTCTATTTTTTTCGTTGTTTTTCTTCTAATGTCACACACCAGGTACACACATTCACGCTTTGTACGCATGTTCGGGAACCGGGCATGGTATAATGATGTCGTATACAGGGATAGTTACCGGCACACGCGCGCGCGAACGCACACGCGCGAACGCACGCGCGCGAACGCACGCGCGCAATTTTGATTGCATATACAGGATCGGTTAACATCCGTGACACTTCAACTCAGATATGTTCATTTTTCATTAGAGCAAAATCCCTTGTTATTGTTACAAAATTTATTGTGGACCAACTTCACGTCATGAAAGGTGAAAAGCAGTAGGCATCTTAACCTATCCTATCCTTTTCTATCCAGGAATTATATAATATCGATCGAGTTTTCGGGCATAAATGTTACTTTTATATCGATTTATGATATATTCATTTTCATCCTCTCCACTTGGCTCTACATTTTGATCTAGCCTATTCACACCCATCAAAACCTAACATAACTTAACTTAATGTATGGTGTTCAGTCATTGCTATATACATATGAAGCCCTCCAAACGACTCAATAATACTTTAACACATGTGCCATTTATTTTGTTGTCACTCTCATCCCATATACGTTAGCAGAGAGGACCCATTTTCAATCTTAGATGGTCTGAATGTTACGGGTAATTCATTTTCTGATCTTTACACAATTCTACGTCACTTTAACGTATTACTCACACCCATCATAACCTAACCTGACTTTACGTACGGTATTGTCATTGATATATACATATGAACCCCTCCATACAACTTTAAATATCACTAACATACATGTTATCTATTTCGTTGTCATTCTCAAGTCATATATGTTAACAGAGAATCCCCCAGTTTCAAACTTGGATGGATTGAATGCTACAAGTATTTCAAATTTGTATCCAGTTTCATACAAACGGACACAGTCTCCCACCATGTTTTTCTCAATTTACTTCAATATCTCCATTTAACTCTACATCTTTTGACAACTTGCATTTCTGACTTTTAATTTTACTCTTGCCTATATATTTCTTATCCTTAACTATGACTTCGTTTCAAGATCTGATCGGACGCTGATTTATATTATACAATTCTGTAACACATCTAGATCATTTACCTCGAGCTAGGTTTTCTGGCATCATTTCAACCCATGAAATCATTATTTTTACAGATTTCGAAGATTCGATGGTTCCTCCGAATGTCACGATGTTCACAATTCATTACTTAACCTTTGAGTTTAGGATAATATAAACATTCCATTGCGAACATACATAGTTTCATTAGTATTTATTAGCACTTCTAACAGACCTTGCTGCCATCATCAATATCATATACCTGGTTTTTGATATTACCAGCATTGTTCGTCATCCAACAGTACTTTTCATCACTATATTTCAGTATACTCTCAAAATCCATCTTATACTCCATCATATCTGATTCGGATACCGAAGGCTATTCCGTTCCCGCGTGTCAATAAATGTATTACTTCTTCTTGATCTCAATTATTCGGATCTTTTCCAATTCAAAGTCGTTCTGAGATTCATCATTGTGAAATTTTGCATACGTTCCTTTTTCTCATTTGTTCTTAGGTATAATCCGTTGTCCACTACCTCAGCTGTATTACAATCATGAAGATTTTACCCTTGGATCATATAAATGATCGAGATTTATTTATCTTATCCTTTCCCCCTCCCCCCCCCCTCCTAAACGTACTTACGAATGTAACGCGTCCACATTAGTTTACCAAAGCAGACTTCCTTTTTCCGGCATACATTTATGAATGATATCTCCCACTCGTTTGATTCTTGTGTGTCCATTCTGAGATAACTTATTTTCCACACTAGTCAATATTTATTCGAACAGACTAGTGTCATCTTCGGAGATTTCTTCTTCCAGCACTTGTAAACAAAATTTGATATATGAATGTTAATTTTCTCGTTTATTCTATGACGAAACGTGTGTCTCCGCTTGATCTCAACGTATCACCGACTCTATTCTTGATTACCAGCTAGCTATTATAAGTTGATTACATGTGGTTTTTCGCAAACCATTTGGCCTAACATTTCTCACCTAGGTCATCAACTGTGTATATGTTTGGGGCTGAGTACGTGTGTGCATGTGAATATTCAAGCGTATGTACGTGTTACACGAGTAAAAAATATATAACACAAATTTATTATTCAAAATTTCAATGAAATTTCAAATTTTCGAGGGATGTCACCTTACTTAAATAGCTAAGTTATCATTGCAAAATACAAACTTGGCTCTGTCATCCCTCGAAAATGAGATTTCATTGAAATTTTGAATATTAAATTTGTGTTATATATTTTCAACTCTTTTAACACGAAGATGATACGAGTCGGTTCGAATAAATATCGACTAGTGTGGAAAATAACCGTTATATCAGGATGGACACACAAGAATCAAAAGAGTGGGAGATATCATTCATAAATGTATGCAGGAAAAAGGAAGTCTGCTTTGGGAAACTAATGTGGACGCGTTACATTCATAAGTAAGTTTAGGAGAGGGGGGGAGAGGGGGAAGGGATAAGATAAGAAAATCTCGATGATTTATATGATCCAAGGGTGAAATCTTCATCATGATTGCAATACAGCTGAGGTAGTGGACAACAGATTAAACCAAAGAACAAAAGAGAAACTGGAACGTATGCAAAATTTCACAATTATGAATCTCAGAATGACTTTGAATTGGAAAAGATTCGAATAATTAAGATCAAGAAGAAGAAGTAATACATTTATTGAAACATGGGAACGGAATAGCCTTCGGTATCCGAATCAAAGATATGATGGAGTATAAGATGGATTTTTAGAGTAAACTGAAATATAGGGATGAAAAGTACTGTTGGATGACGAACAATGCTGTTAGAATATCAAAAACCAGGTATATGATATTGATGATGGCAGCAAGGTCTGTAAATAATGCTAATAAATACTAATGAAACTATGTATGTTCTCAATGAAATGTTTATATGATCCTAAACTCGAAGGTTAAGTAATGAATTGTGAACATCGTGACATTCGGAGGAACCATCGAATCTTCGAAATCTGTAAAAAAAATGGTTTCATGGGTTGAAATGATGCCAGAAAACCTAGCTCGAGGTAAATGATCTAGATGTGTTACAGAATGGTATGATATAAATCAGCGTCCGATCAGATCTTGAAACGAAGTCATCGTTAAGGATAAGAAAAATATAGGCAAGAGAAAAATGAAAATTCAGAGATGCAAGTTGTCAATGGATGTAGAGTTAAGCGGAGATTTGAAGTAAATTAAGAAAAACATGGTGCGAGACTATGTGTCCGTTTGTATGAAACTGAATACAAGTTTGAAATACTTGTAGCATTCAATCCATCCAAGTTTGAAACTGGGGGATTCTCTGGTAAGATATATGACTCTAGAGTGACAACGGAATAAATAACATATGTTAAAGTATTATTAAGAATCGTTTGGAGGGCTTCATATTTATATAGCAATGACTGAACACCATACATTAAGTTATGTTATGTTAGGTTTTCATGGGTGTGAATAAGCTAGATCAAAATGTTGAGTCAAGTGGAGAGGATGAAAATGAATATATCATAAATCGATAAAAAAGTAACAAATTTATGCACGAAAACTCTATCGATATTATATAATTCCTGAATAGGAAAAGATAGGATAGGTTAAGATGCTTAGTTCTTTCACCTTTCATGACGTGAAGGTGGTCCACAATAAATATCTTGTAACAATAACAAGGGATTTTGTTCTAATTAAAAAAAAACATGTCTGAGTTAAAGTGCCTCGAATGTTAACCGATCCTGTATATGCAATCAAACTGTGTGTGGGTGTGTGTGTGTCTTCATTGTATCGGTAACTATCCCTGTATACGACATCATTATACCATGCCCGGTTCCCGAATATGCGTACAAAGCCTGAATGTGTGTACCTGGTGTGTGACATTAGAAGAAAAACTACGGAAAAATAGAGCCGTGTGGGAGGGATTTGATATGTACATCGCACAAAATAATGACTAAATATCATACATATCCATCAAACTTGAATGAAAATATATAATTATTGGATAAGTTGATTAGAATGACTAGATCTTTTAACCTAACATCGCGAACAACTGACCCACATTAAAAATGTAACAAATAAAAGTGCATTGGTTCTCTTGGATCTTACCTGCTGAGTCATCCAAACATGTAACAGAGCTATCGATCAATTCTGGAATCCAAACATCTGCAGAAGGTTTTTTGCTGGAAAAAATTGGAAAAAAATGTATCCAACTGCTTTTGATATGATAGAATACAGCCCTAATGGAGAGATTCATACATATCAATATCATACATAACCATCAAACTTTATTAAAAAATAACTATTTGATAGAATAGTTCAAGTTGCCTAGGTAATAATGTATTAGTCATTGTGCGGTAACCCATTTTGCATTCATCGATATTTGATCTATGTTATCGTACATTGATATATATTTCGCTAATTATGTACCTTAGATATGGTTTATATCCTAGATCTTGTGGATTGCGGACCTTACAATGCAGATCTGCATGAAAAAATTGTTAGAGTGGATTTATTCAATATTTGATATACAGATACAGACACTAGACAGACACTAGACAGACACTAGGTAGGAGCAAAACGTCCAACACTACAAAAAAATCATATCCCAACAGTAAAACCGTACACAAATCTTGTTAACGCTTCAACATTCGTAACACTCACTGACGTATGGGGTAAGCTTACATAAACGTTTTGTACACGAAAGTTCACAAACGAGCGATGACCTAACATAACTCGGGACTGGTCGATATTACAGGACTTGTAACAAGCGAAGTGAAAAAAATATATATATAAATGTAGGCACACAATCTGCTCAAGATGGGTAAAACTACAGGTACAAGTGGTTAGATTTGATGAGGATGAAGGGTAAATCAATGAAGAAAAATACCTAACATAAGTATGAAACATGGAATAATGTGTAATACTTGGTAATTTTAGATTAGAATGAGTTAGGATTATGACCATCATTACAGACCTTCGGTGAAATTTTTCAAAGTGGCTCTGGTGAATGGTCGAAAAAGTCAATTATTCTGAATGGGAACGCCGTCTCATAACAAAAGTCTGAATTAATCAAAAACGTCTATGTGTCTAAACTGCAAACGAAATACAACATTTATAGAAGAAAGACTTGCGGAAATAAGCATGTAGCTAAGACCTGCGATTGGATAACATAATTGAGATGTACATTCAATTATTGAAGAATTTCAACGCTAACACACAACACAAATCCGGTAGAATAGTTCTCCAAGGTAATATGGAACCAGACCCAAATACAATGTCGGGAGGGAAAACGCCAAATTTTCGAATCATTACATACAAATAAGCGTATTTTATACCCAACATCCCATGAAAATAGGCAAATTTATATCGAATACCGATATATTCCTATGATATCAAATCAAAATATACACCAACACCTAAAAATTCGGCAAATAAGATTTCCTACACTACTCTAAGCAACAAAGATTAACTATTACATACGGTGTATCCTACCGCACCCAGATGATGAACCCTACTCCAATATCCGACGTGATCTGGTTCATGACTAAGATCGTATACTAACATAACAGTCATACCGAAAATAACGGACATTTTACCCTGAGGTAATGTGAAAATGATTTTTTGTACCAACATACCATTCAAATCTATAATAAATTCCTAGACCTAACTGCTGCTCTGCCTCAGGGAGTACAAATCCAAGCCTACTGTGTCATAAAAATGAACTCTATAATGCTTTACTAGGTCACTTCTCAGCAATCTACCACTGATATATAACAAATCTAGAGGTAACTTACAGTCATGATAAGATGCCACAGACGTACCTCGCATCTGTCAACCCATCGTCTCTGAATAGCCTCGAACAAAGATACATCCTGGACATAATCAAAATCTAGACACATGTACAGTGGTCAAGAATGTGTCTCAGAGAGTGTGAGGCCATAAAAAGCTGGGTTTCTGATTACTAATGACTTAAGTGAAACGCTACACACCCATGAGACTCAAGATCGACGTCTACAAGATCGTACATAATTCACGTTGAACATAAATGAACTTCAAAATGACAACCAAAGAGTGTAAATCACCTCTACATTAGGACCCATCGATCCAGTAAATTATCATCTTAACGTTAAACCACACATTTGCTAGGGATCGATGACAAAAATTCCACCAAGATGCAGTACGGACTTACACCTCTTAAACATACATTCCTATGTTTCTCGTGGAAATAAAACATAATATCAACAATAAATATATACTTAGCTAAATAAGGTTCTCTACTCTGCAATGATTCACATGAAAATTTTACTACATTATGGTATCCATCCTAATAAATCGGTCCATTTACACAACCAAGCATGAACAGAATGAGCTTTTGCCTAGGCGACAGTAACTCCTCCTTAATATTGAAGAATAGTCGTACAATAAATATACAATACCCTAACAGCAAGACCAAAAATGTAACAAATCGTCTGTTCTATATCTACAATAACCACGTCAAATATTGTATCAGGATGAAAGAAGATAAATTAATTACTCTAAATGAACAAAATTTACCTAAATTAGACCTGAAATAATGTTCTTCAATGTAGATACTTACGTAATATGATCTGATATTGTATAAATGACCAACAAATTGCATTGAAGATAGAAATTCAACAGAGAACCTACAAAACTGAAAGACTTATACTGAATCTCACGAGATAAAACAAAGCAAGAAGATCAATTCTCTACCATATCCAAAACATACATTCAACTTGATGAATGAGAATGAACAAGCATGTAACCAAACAAATAAGAGAAGTGAATAAGATACCAAGACATGCAGGCGACGTAACTGAAACCTTCAGTAAATACGGTATAGTACATACAAAATCTAATGAAATTAGCCTCAACATCAGTCCATAACAGGGTTGAATTAACATCTCTTCAACTAGAGTAACCACTCTTTAATCGTAACAGATGTGTCATATAAACATATAAAACTAACAATGATGCAACAACCTAGCAATTGTGCATGAAATAGCTTGCTACATGGATGCTTCAAGCCTAAAATACACTAAAATGCCTGAAACTGTACGAGTTAACTGATCGAAATTCCAAAAACTGCGCAAATTCAACATAAATCAATCGATTATTACTAAGTATACATAACATAATATTTAAACTAACAGTAAATCCATATCGGTCAGGTATTTTCGCTATTGGAAAAACGCGTCAATGGAACACTGATAAACCTGTTTCAAAACTGGATAATGCAATATGGGGTAGGTAGATTCTCGACCGTAGGTGCTGCATCATCCCACAATACATACCTAAACTCGCCAATTATCATACTAATAATCCATACTATACCTATAGATAATAAATACATATGAAATAAATAGATGGGAACCACGAATCTTGCCTGCAATCCTACCTTCAGGCTGGTACAAACAGGGCCGTTGGCACACTAAGTCTGCAACATTGAGTTTTAAGACATACCTACCACACTATGCCTATAAATGAATATTTAGTGATAAATGAACAAACATACAAAAATATTCCAAGTCCCCCACCGCTACGAACCCAACAATCAAACATCGATTGAGTCATATGTACCACAACTAGATATGAATACCAACAAAGTATGTTCACAGAAAAAAAATATAGAAACCATAAACCTTCCATAAATATATAACGAGTTATACACTCACAACGTAGCAAACGTGACACAGAACAAATTAATAAGACAAGGAACAGGTCAGAGCAAACTCGCATAATCTTCCAAGAGCACATCCAACTTTTTGACTAGGGGATCCCTACGCCCCGCCCCCACCAGAAATTTGGAATAACACTAATCCTACCAGAACCGAATAAATATATATAACGAGCAACAGTTAGTGTCCAATTATACTCCACTACAACCATCTGAAGAAGAAACTTATATATGAATACAATGAAGATAATAAATACACTAAAAATTCAAATGTTTTAAATATGTTTATTTATTATTATTTGCTCTCATGTTCCACCGGAGTCCCAACGCGAAGTTAATGCAGACTCCCCCGTAGGGCGGTCGAAGAGTTGTGAATTAGGTGACGCGTAGATTAAGAGTTTAAGAGCAGTTTAAACGCAGTCACAGCAGGTTTAAACGTAGTTTGAGTTGGTCTAAAAGGTATCCAAGTAACAAAGTAACAATAAATTTGACTCGGGCACCAAGCAAATTTGATACGGCTACAAAGAAAGTTTAACTTGAAAATAAATTCAACAATTTTGAAGGAGTAACTCTAGCGCGGGTACAGAGTAGGCCTAGTACATACAAATCTTACTAAATAACGGATATCTAGAGAGTTGAATCTAAAAAAAATGAAGAGCAGGCTGCTTGCAGTCGCAGTTGGTCTTGTGTAGAGGAGTGGTAGCAGCTCTCTCAGTTTTCCGCCGGAGTTCCAACGTGTAGTCACTGAGGGCTTCTTCTCTATCACGACGGTCCGTTGATTCTGCGTAGCTTTGTGCACGAAGTCAAAGTAAAAAATTTCAATTAGTGCGCAAGGAGACAGAGTTCGGGATCGGAGACGATTCAGATCTAGCAACTTCTACACTACCTCGTCAAGGCCTGTGTGTTTTCCAAAAGCGATCAGTTTTTTCCGGTGTTCCGTTTCCGTGAGCAGGCGTTGAGCAGGCGTTGTAGTCATCAACTCACGCATAACAACACTATGGGACGACACTTGGCAACAAAGTGGACAAAAGATGTTTGCAGTTAAACCATCCGTGGGAGAGTGAGACACCAGGTTTTCAAATGGGAGAGACCAAGTGTTCATCAACCGTTTATGCACAGGGGACACACGTGGATAACTCACAACCACCTAATGGACGTGGACATGGGACCGAACGCACCACCATGCCCCTGTTGCCACCAAATGGCAATAAGCGTGAAGCACTTGCTAGTTGAATGTGATGCACTCGCAGCAGCCCGACGAGCCTTCTTGAACCCCCCGTTCAAAAAGGCTCGTCGGGCTGCTGCGAGTGCATCACAATCTACTAGCATGTGCTTCACGCTTATTGCCATTGGTGGCAACAGGAGCATGGTGGTGCGTTCGGTCCCATGTCTACGTCCATTAGGTGGTTGTGAGTTATCCACGTGTGTCCCCTGTGCATAGACGGTTGATGAACACTTGGTCTCTCCTATTAGAAAACCTGATGTCTCACTCTCCCACGGATGGTTTAACTGCAAGCATCTTTTGTCCACTTTGTTGCCAAGTGTCGTCCCATAGTGTTGTTATGCGTGAGTTGATGACTGGGAACCAGTCTCGGTAATGTATAGAGATAAATTGTTCCTGCTGGGTAGACATCCGTTTAGCGAGGAAATCTAGGCGTTCGTTTCCTCTTATTCCTGCGTGTCCAGGGATCCACCAGAACTCGACCGCCTGGCTCGCCTCTGACATTGTGAATAGGTCGCGTTGCATTATTTTAAAGGCAGGGTGATCAAGGTGCAGAGTTTTCAGCTGGGTGAGGACACTTAGACTATCAGAAAATATAACAGTTTTAGGGTGGCGGTTGCTTTATGTCATAGAGATGGCCAGTTCGAGTGCGTGTAGCTCTGCAGAAAATATAGAGGCCTCGTGAGGTAGGGTGGCCGAACGAGAAGTTTTCGGCTATGGCGGCGGCTCCCACTCCGTCCGGTGTTTTTGAGCCGTCAGTGTATATATGACGGTGCTCAGAGTACTGTTCATCGAGTAGTCGTAAGAATTCTCGGCGGCATGTGTTGGTTGGGGTTGTTGCTTTGGGGTAAGTCTGCAGATCTAGGTTGACTAGTGGTGGGCTGATCATCCACGTTGGTGTGTTGACTTGAAGAATTCGATAGGAGAATGAAGGCTTGATTGCTTTGCGTCTGATGTTCGGCGAGGTCAATAAGTTATCCACGCGTAGAGAAAAGGGTGGGCATATGTTCTTTTTAGCCGCAAAGAGGAGTTTATCAAGGATGTTGGTGACGTCACTGAGTGCTGGGCTATTGATGTAGCTCCTAGTTTTGAAATAGTACTGTAGTGAGAGTTTGTCTCTCCGGAGCGAAAGAGGGAGTTCGTTAACAAGCACGTTCAGGGATTCGATGGGTGTGGAACAGAACGCACCGGTTGTGATACGTAGGACGTTATTTACTATGGTCGAGAGAGGTTCTAGGGTGGTTTTGGCTGCTGAACCGTAAACAATAGCTCCGTAATTAATGCGTGAGCGTATTAATTTTCTGAATAACATCATGCCGGTGTCCACATCGGCTCCGAATTTCAAGGATGTTACAGAGAGGATTAGTCCGGTTGCTTATTGCAGCGGGTCTCCAGGGCTACAATATGAGGTCGCCATGTGAGTTTAGGGTGCCACACAAGACAGAGGAATCTTATAGATTCTTCGTTTACTAGCGGAGTGTTGTATAGGTTTAGGGCTGGTTTTAGATGTAAGCCGGGCACGAGAGTGAAGTGCATGCTTTTAGTTTTGGGGGGCGAGAATCTGAATCCGTTTAGGGAGGCCCAGTTTCCGACTAGGTTTAGAAATTTTTAGAGTTTTTGTTGAATTGTTAAGAGGCTAGGATGCCTGTAGCTTATTTGTAAGTCGCCCACGTATAGTGATGAAAGCAATCTTCCGTCGCGCGGGAGACTGCCTGCTATCTGGTCGATCTAGACTCTAGAGTATGAAAAGAGCGACACTGAGGACGCTTCCTTGGGGGACGCCCATTTCCTGCGGGTAGGATGGTGATAAGGTGTCGCCGACCTTAACCCTGAAGGTGCGATTTTGAAGGAATTGGTGGATATAACGTGGTAAGTGGCCTCTCAGCCCTTTGCAGTGGAGATCCTTCATGATGCCATATTTCCAGGTGGTATCGTATGCTTTTTCCACATCGAAAAAAATGGAAATCACGTGTTCTCCAGGGACAAATGCCTGTCTTATGTTAGATTCCAGTCTTTTAAGGTGGTCCGTCGTAGAGTGGCGCTTGCGGCTGCCACACTGGATGTTGTTCAGGCCTGCATGCATATCACGGTAGTCGACGAGGCGTGTATTTATCATTCTTTCCATGGTCTTGCCGAGAACGCTGGTAAGAGCGATGGGGCGGTAGTTCCTTGGGTCGCCGTGGAATTTCCCGGGTTTGGGTATTGGGATAATTGTAGAATCTTGCCATTGATCGGGAAAAAATGATTTTGAGTACAGAATGCTGAACACTTTCAATAACTGGTCACGAGCGCCGTCTGGGAGCTTTTTGATCATGTTGATGTGTACCCGGTCTGGCCCAGGTGAAGTTTCACGTGTATGGTCTAGGGCGCTCTGTAGTTCGTGGAGGGAAAAAGGTTTATTGAAGGCCTCTTCATTTCTAGAAGTAAAGTCAAGGTGTTCGCTTTCTCGCAAGTTCCTTTCCCGTTGGAAAGCAGCCGTGTAGTTTGTTGGTTGTGAAATCTGGCTAAAAGTTTGAGCTAGTTTATTTGCGATCTCCGCGTGGGAAGAATAAGTTCTACCTTGGTCAGAAAGGATATTAATAGGTCGTTCGGGTTTTCCCTGAATACGTCGTATTTTTTTCCCACAACTGGGAGAGGGGAGTGTTTCGATTAATAGTATTGACTAATTGAGCCCAGCTTTCACGTTTCTTCTCCACTAGAAGTTTTCGATATACAGCAGATGCC
>SDVV010006723.1:0-18237 GCA_016164225.1 Gammarus roeselii
AGAGAGAGAGAGAGATTTGATTTACTCAACGACCATAGAGGCATCCACATAGAGCTCCATTTTTGCAGCATCCTCACTATAGCATGGTAAAGCCAACTCCACATCTTCCTTCATCAACAGCTTGAGCTGGACAAAAGCAGCCCTCATCTCCTCGGTCCAGATAATTTTGTCACGCTTACGTCCTCCAGTGACCTGCAACAGAGGCTTCTGCAGAACTGAAGCCTTTTCTACAAACTTCCTCTGGAGAATTATTAATCCCAAAAACTCTTGCTTTTGAGTCACCGTCTCAGGATGTGGGAATGTCTGCACCTTATCAACAAAGATCTGCTGTTTCTTGATCACCCTCTGACTAATGGTATGACCCAGGAAATCCACAGAGCTAGAGAACCACTGACATTTAGAGGGCCTAATCTTAATACCATAACGAGACAGGGTCTGCAGCACTCTTTGGACTAACTCAAGATGGCTCTCAGAGGTGTTTCCCATTATTAAAATGTCATCAATATACGCTACGACCTTTTTCCAGGGGAATTCACGAAGGACAGCCTATATCTCCCTCTGGAATGCCGCTGGTGCATTGCAAAGGCTAAAACTTAGACGCTTGAATTGGCATTGCCATCTTTACGTTGTGTAAGCGGTATATTTGCGACTGGAGTCATCAAGAGGGACCTGATAGTAGCCTTGAACAAGGTCCAATGATGTAAAAAACTTGGTCCCGTAAAGGCCATAGACGGACTTTGTTAGGCTTGGTATTGGTGAGTGCTCTGGAATAGTCCTCTCATAAAGCCTCCTGCAATCCACACAAAGGCGAATGGAACCGTCTTTCTTCCGTATTGGTACTACGGGTGAGGAGTAGGGAGATGTGCTTGGCTCAACAATATCAAGAGCACACAACTCCTCACATTGTCGCTCAATCTCCTGGCTTATCAGCTCAGGAAACCGCCGCGGACGCTGATACAAAGGAGTGTCATCGTACAGATTGATCTTGTGTGCTGTGAGGGATGCAGCACCCACGTCGTGATCACCAGCACTCAGAACTCCCTGGCAGCCACGGAGCACCTGCCACACTTGCTGCCGTTGTTGATCATTCAGCTGCAGCAGAGGGATTTCCCTCTCAATCATGGACTCTGACCATGTCTCACAACCCTCTCCAGTTTCAAGCTCCAAAACAGTTGAGACAACCCCAACAACGTCTCCCTTCCGAATTTGAATTGACTGATCTCAAACACCTGCCATAAGAACAGACATGTTGGCAGGGTCCATAATACCCGCCACAGGGCGGAGCTTCTTGTGTTTTCCTGATACAATTTCCTAGCACAGGAAGACTGGTGGATTGGCCATCTGCTGCACCTGACTCACCACCTCATCACTAGCGAACTCCAGTGGGACCCTGACATGGTTTGCACCACAAAGCTCCACTGATTGTGCTGCCACACATGTCCCTCTCTGCAGACTGGGCTCTTGAAGGTCCCCATCCTCATTCACCTGCCAAAGGTACTTTGATCCATCAGGCAATCTACGAATCACAATTTTATTCCTAACGTCAATTTCAAGTGAATTTATGGTTACAAAATCCATGCCCAGAATCACATGGCAAGTAATTGGTGATTCACGCGGTACAATAGTGAAAGGCATTTGTAGAAAAGCCACCCTCTGACATGACACATCAAGCTTAATTGTTCCCAAAGAAAGGACATTGTTATTGCCACCAATGGCAGTAAGTTGATACTTCCGAGTGGTGTTGACCAGGTTACGCCAAGCCTCCGGGACCAGCAACTTGTGAAGAAGACTCCTCTGAGCACCCGTGTCCACCAAGCCTCTAGCTAACACAGTTGAATTCAGTTGGACCCCTAAGTACATCAATGGAACTATTGAAGTCCCTAACAGACTAACACCAGGACTATATGTAACTACTGGGTTACTCCCAGATAGCCCATCCTGCATTGACTGGATTGGATCAGGATGGCGATGATCCCAACTAGATCCTCTGCTGGGGTCCTGCAGCAGCTCTGACGCCTCCCCCTTGGAGTCAGCTTAGTTGTTTGAATTCCTCTTTGGACAATCCTTCCTGAAGTGTGGTCCTGAACACTCAAAACAACACTGTTGCTGATAGTTGGGCACATATTTGGGGCAGTCCTGAATACCATGCTCCAAGCTTCCACAAATGGTGCAGGCCCCTTTCTTACTCCAGCAGTTCCGTTCCATGTGTCCCGGTCGACCACAATGCTCACAATCCGCTGGTCCTCTTGAAAGTCCTTGCCACGTTGCGAGTTATGGAAGATCTTGGTGGTGACCTGCTCAAAGTTTACATCTGCTCCGGCTACTTGACACTTCATGTTGTTCAAATGCATTGATAGTTCATCCTCGGAATCTTCAAGCAGCTGCTTCTTTAAATGTTTGCGATCCTGCCTCTCAGCTATCTGGATGATCTCCCCCCATGTAATAGATCTTCTAAGGCTGAGCATCATCTTCATGTCCTCCTTCTTTTCTAAACACCGTACAAAAGAGGAGGGTGTTGTTTTCATAATTTTCTTCTTGAGTTGTTTAGTGCATTCCTTTTTGTCACTTGAAAAAGCCCTGTTGGCCACCTCCTGCATGCAATACAATACAACTTGACTTGGTAGCGATGGGAGCAACCTACACTCTGTGCCCGGAACCATTGAAGCAGAGCAGGCTTCAGATCACGGTATTTTCTTTGTGAACCATCTAACGCATCAAATGCTTCTTTTACATCTTCCTTGAGAAACCGTACCAACTCTTGGGAACACTCGCGCTGGGTCCCATCATACTTTGAGCGGAAATAGCGCTCATAACCGGTCAAAAAATTTGAGAGGGTCTGCTTACTGCTACCATCAAACACCCGAGGCATAACCACGTCTTTGGGATAGTATCTACGTCGGTTTTGTTGACTGGAGAAACTGATGTCACTTGAATGTCCATCGACATTGTCCTCACTACTGTTAGAAATCTCCACAGTCTCCAAACTACGATCCGCTTGGTATGGTGCCTTCCTCATGCCTAGTTTTGATTTTCGACAATTAGGACTTGACTGGTCCAACTGTGTTGCATATCCATCCTCAAAAACAACTTTGTGAGAGGACTTTGTCTTAACCCTGGTTAAGGTACCTTCATCATCAGAAGTGTCTGAATCGGAAGCAAAGAACGCTGGCCTAATTTCATCTATAGGGAGGCACTCACTTGACTTGATATCCCCCTCAGGAGGTACATATTGGAGCCAGTATTTACTACGCTGAATCTTCCTGGTTGCCTCCATCCACATTAGGTAAGGGTAATCTTCAAGGAGGATGCAGGGGTGAGGCAACTTGAACAATTGACTGCTTTCTTCATACAGTAGATTGAAGCGAGTGGCTGACACTTGAGCTTGCTCCTCTCGTTTCTCTGGTGTTACCATCCATTTTGGCGTTAGAAGATCACCAATCACATCCAGTGTCAGAAGAATGACTTCTGGATCATCAGCCTTGAGGATCTTTCCTCCCACGAATGCAGCCCTCACCTTGTGATTCTTTAGCTGTTTCAGCACGGACTGCACCTGTATGAAGGCTTGTGGCTTTCTTGGGCTATCTTCCGCTGACTTTACTGCTGCGGACAAGGCCCCGTGCACCTTGTTTCTGACGGACATCTGAGCTGCTCCGGCGACCACCTCACGATCAAGGAGCTCATCAGCCGATCCATAGCCGAATTTCGGGGAGCGCCATAACACGGTAGCTGCACCACCTGCCACCCCGAGGCAGGAGGCATCATAGGTCCCTCGTACATTGACTCCACCTGCCCCTGAAGAGCCGAAGTCGCGCAGGCCAAAGCCTGTGCCCATGCAGGTACCAGCAGTCGGTCCAACTCCGCCGCCGGACACCAGGCCGAGCCCGAGCGTGGTGGGCGACTGCCCCGAGCCACCTGTCAACGCCGTTTCTGCCCCTCCTATCATGTTTGCGTGTGCAACACCTAATGTCCCTGTTCGGGCGCAAGAAATGTTTTATGTAGTAGTGCAACCTTAAGGTTACTCCCGAGATCAAGGGTCGTCTAGCTAAACAGCTCTAGACTAGTGCTGCTAGAGTGTGTAGGAACAACTTTGATTTGGTTACAGGGACGATGTCTCCAGAGCTTATGACATCAGGACAGGCACAAACACACACCCACACACACAAACACGCACCACAACCCACCACTCCAGCGCCACAGCAAAAAGCAGACAAATCCAAAGCCAGGACGCCAACACGCTCAAGAGGGTAGTATCAGGACGGTAGTATTAGGAGGGTAATATCAAGAGGGTAGTATCAGGAGGGGAATATTAAGACAGTAGTACTAGGAGGGTAATATTAAGATGGTTGTATAAGGAGGGGAATATTAAGACGGTAGTATAAGGAGGGGAATATTATGATGGTAGTATAAGGAGGGGAATATTAAGACAGTAGTATAAGGAGGGGAATATTAAGATGGTAGTATAAGGAGGGGAATATTAAAACGGTAGTATAAGTAGGGCAGAAGAAACAACCTCAACGAACCTAGTCCTCCATCCAGGCCGACCCAGCAGAAAAGCCAGCAGAACCCGACAGGCCAAGTCACAGACAGAGCCGGTACGCAAGCTGAAATAGAGCAACTGCTTCTATCAAGGTGTACACGGACAGAAGAAAATCACAGGGAAACAATGGTCAACCCCATCATCTTCACTTACAACCATTCGATTTTAGAAACTACAAGTGGGATTTTATATTATTACCAGGATCAAGTTGACTTAGCAACCCCCCTTTAATTTGCAAAAATTAACATTAAAAGTGGATTTAGACTGAAAGTAAAATGGTGGACTCAAAAGAAGCAATACTGCCAAAATTGATCCCAAACCATACAGGTATATACATATATTCCTGAGCTTTACATCAGATAAATGTGACCAGCTGCACACAACTCCAGAAAAACATGCCCAATATTCTGTAGACAACTCACCCACTCCACGATCAAGCTCCAAAACAGGCTCCGGTGCAAACGTCAGAGCCAGCAAACAGCACTTGGCTACAAGAAGGCAGCGTCTAAACCTCAACTGTGCAGCAGGGATGATCACACTGAGGCAATTAAATGAGTGGGCTGGGAGGCACTTGTGTAATCTGTCTATTGGCATGCATGAATATTTTATATGAAAAAACATCAAAGTAAGGGAGAAAAATGAGATACAAGAATTATTGATTATAAACAAAACCAAAGGATTTGCCAGGAATAGATGCCTCTTAAAACATGGTTACCGACAGGATAAACAAGAGAATTACTAAAAAGAATAGAACATTATGAGTGTTGCAATTTGAAAAGAATCTAAGTAGTAGAAGCCACACTACACTACTACAATGTGGCTTATGTTTAATAATATAGCTACACTCCAGCCAGCTCATATCACCTGCTTACACCACCTAGACCACTTCAACACCGCCACCAACAGTTTGGCTCTAGGTGATTATGGACGCTATACCTACTGGCTCACTGAACGAAACTGTGGCTGAAGAGCTAATGTCCTCATTGACCATCTAGATGCACTGACCACATTATATAACCTAGACATACCCTTTTGCAAAGGCAAACCTTTCGACCTAAACACAGCAGCCCTCTTGTGTCATCTCATTCTGCTCTCATAATCTTGCTCTAAACTGTCTATGTGTAGTCCACCAGCATTTCTCCCAATAGTTATCAATTATCAACTTTGATTCCCGATTTACTACGAATCCCCTCAGACTTTTTGTTACTGCATGAGAGCAGATTGGGACAAAAACAATGAAGTCAATCTAATTTGCTCCTCATCATTTTGATATCACTTGAAATCCATCTATAGATGCAGCCACAAAACATCTCGTCACCCTGCGTAACTATGCAGATAGCCAACGCAAGCCCACTGGGTATGCAACAGAACCCTCTTATGTTATTTGTCCTTCACTCACTATGGAATCATACAGATTCAAACTCTCAACTCGGAAATAGATAGACATAAGTGAGCAACCAACAAACCTATTGCGGGATGAACTGGCAAACACCAATTCCGAATATCACCACCAACAATGTGGATAATTATCAGGTGCCTCAAAAATGAGAACACAAATCCTTTAGTCATACATAAGGCAATCCTACCACCCAACACTCAGACCATACAATCAGACTATCAACAAGCCTATATATTAAACAAATACTATGCAAACATTTGCCACCTACCTCACCATCCAGACAATAGGTAGTTGATTCTCAAGTAGTTACACAAATTACAGATTGATGCAATCATTGACCCTTCCTTTACATCAGCTATAGCAATAGCCTTCATCAGCCAGACCAAAAAGTTCTTAGCAATGTGATCTGACAGCATAACATACATTCATCTTAAACATCTAGGTCTGCATGACATCAAAATCAGGTCTGAAAAATGAGGTTTTATGAGGAAAAGCCAACTGGTGTTTTTTTTGGGCCAGGAAAATTGGGTTTTATCAGCTGAATTTTGATGAAATATGGGAACTGAAATTAATGGAAAATTTATTTATTATTGAAAGGTCCTTATTGTCATATTGTGTAAAAATATGGGAACTGAAATTAATGGAAAATTTATTTATTATTGAAAGGTCCTTATTGTCATATTGTGTAAATAAGATTCCTCAATTTAAATTTTTGTTGTAATAACTGCACAGTATAGAACACTAGCTAGTACCTCAAGTAGCTATTGATATTTGCTAGATAGCTAAAGTGTGAATGCTTATTGAAATGGAACTGGCTTCAGTGTTCAGAGTTTACACAGAGTGGACAATTTGGCTGAATTTTAGTACTGCAAATTAAGATTGTTATATAATCTTCTCCTAGAGCTATCACTGACCTTGATTGATATCAGTGGCCAAGGCTTGTAAGTTTTATGGTTATTGCACTAGCACAACGCTGTATCACAGTTGGTGATGACTGAGCTGTCTGAGCAGTGTACACCCAGTAAGTTATAGAAATAACTCTTCTTTCTCTGAGTCTTCTTTTTCTTTCTCTGTAGCTTTGTAGGTCATTGCTCAAGTTCTCAGCGATCCATGTAAATTGACCATTTAAATTTCCATATAAATATGATGCAAATTCACAGCTCTGGCATTGGATCCTTGAACTTAACTTGAAGTAATTATTTCAACTTTATAATATTAGTTTGCTGATTTATCAAACACATAAAAATTAAATCCCTATAAAATTATAAATCAATTTCAACTTGGGTCTTTGTATAGTAAAAATCTAAAGAAAAAAATATGACTGGTCACATATAGGAATACAAATGAATGGTCTAGCTCCATCTTTTCTTAATTTAACAGAGTTACAGACTTACAAGGTAGCTATAGCAGATGCAGCTACATGTTACAGCGCCCATCTAGAAGAATTTTTTGAACACCAAAGGTATCAAGGTCTGCAATGATTTGGAACATAATGCCTTGTAGGAGTGGTAGGAAAAAATGTCCAGAATGGTGTAGCCGTCACGTCAATCAATACTTATTAACGACCGACAGCCTTGTGAGTTCGGCCAACCCAGTATGAGGTAAAGGTGTTTACCTAAATGACACTCACCCTTTACTCACTCTGGAGTGGGTCAACTTTGATATTTCATCTATGTACAGAACTAGTGCCATTTTCCATACACTGCTTCGCTGCCTGTTGAAAGGGTATGTGGGAGGAGGGAAATTGAAACACTGAAAGTTAAAAGCTTGGCTATATTTTTTAGCAAATTGGGAAACTCGAAGAAAGATGAACTTCCTCGACACGCACAAATGACAGCATCAATAGAAAACACACCTAAAGTTATAAAGAAATCAAAAACCCAAAATAACACCTGCACTCTAGGAATCGTATGTAAATGGCGCACGCCAAACACTTCACTATCAAGATAACAGATATAGTAAAAGAAATGGGCACATATGCCAACTGGTACCAATTAAGACACAGTAAAAGAAATGGGGCACGTATGCCAACTGGTACCAATTAAGACACAGTAAAAGAAATGGGGCGCGTACGCCAACTGGTACCGATTAAGACACATTAAAAGAAATGGGGCACGTACGCCAACTGGTACTGATTAAAACACAGTAAAAGAAATGGGGCACGTATGCCAACTGGTACCGATTAAGACACAGTAAAAGAAATGGGGCACGTACGCCAACTGGTACCGATTAAGACACAGTAAAAGAAATGAGGCACGTACGCCAGCTGGTACCGATTAAGACACAGTAAAAGAAATGGGGCACATATGCCATAATGTATCAGATGCTCAAAAAATGATTTGAACCTACTTGATATACTAAGGCGTAGGAAATGGACAAAACATAGCTAGGCACACACGTGTGTAATAGTTGAAAAAAATCCAGGGGGGGGGTATTACATATCATCTGAGACCTTCCATCAACAGCCTCCTCCTAGGATAAAATATGTTGTGGCTTGGGAATTTCAACTGGCATTGACTTGTCAATAGAAGGGCCAGCCCTCGTAGATGTAGAGAATTTCAACGCAAACCCTCACCGGTGTTAATGACGTGACCCTTGCTCTGGGTCCTTGAAGATGATGAAGGACAGACTCCCTTGCGCCTGGCAAGGCGCGTGGAGAAATCGGCCAGGGAAAAACCGATGATGTTGCCGAACTCTTCATTAAACGTAGAAACAACCACAGGACTGTTCTTTTCCAAAACTTGGTTGCTGAATTGGCTATATAAAAAAATATGTAGAATATCATTCACTTGATTTTACACTCAGGTCTGTCTTTATGCAAATGATGATTATATGTGGAACTCGTCGAATATTTCTCTAAATTTGCTTTGAACTAGAGTCTACTTGAATTATTGTTCTTCACAACTTGGTGATGGCTCAAAAAGGCACAGAGGGCTCTAACAACGTTTTAACCACAGGACGTGGATGACACATGCTCTTCACATCGGGGACAATTTCTGTATAAGCTCAAGCCACTGGTTGCCAGTGCCTATTATGGTCCGTTATTGAGACGTCATCGCGCACCACTTGCCTGGGGCTAGCTTGGGGGCCCCAACGTCGCAGTTCCTCTAAGAAAAAAAAAACCTCTGCCGGTCAGTATGCTGGTGGCGCGTTGCTAAGGGATTGCTAGCCTATGCAGACATAACGAAACGGTTTAACGCCGACCTCACGACCGTGCCCACCATGTCACGCCTCACCTAATCAGGAGCACTACCTTCAGGACACGAGATCCAGTCGATGGCTCCGCGCTGCACGCCCAGTCCGTCCTGTTTTTGCCAGAACAGCGCTGACATCGAAAGTCTGGGTAGTAAGGCGCCAGCCTTTCCCGACGGTGTGTCGCCGCTTGTTGAAACAATGGCCGCCGCCACCTCAGCCCTTTCTACTGAGCCGAGCGGCTTGCTGGTTACCCCGTGTCTGCATCCGGTACAATGTATCTTCCAAGGGTACTGCAGTCTGTATCTTGTGCGGTGTATCCTTCAAGGATACTTGCAATCTGCGTGATGTACGCTACTGGCACGGGCAGCGCCACAATGGGATGAGGTTGAGACACTTGAAAAACATTTGAATAATGTATATTTTTTTCTGGGGGTGGGCAAAATGGACTGCTAGCCCTGATCAGGACTCTCATCAAAATCTTTTACCTCTCCATTCAACAAATTACCATTCCCATCACCTGGAAACAAGCTAAAATCATACCCATCCTGCAACCCAACAAGCTCCCATTGAGTCCGCCTTTACTTGACTTATTTCCCGAATAAACTAATTTTAAGCAATTAATATCCTAATTCACAACACTACAACCACACTGCTCTCCAACCTCATAGAGTCCATCCACAAAGGCCCCAAAAAAAATCCGCCTTATGCACTTTGGTAAGGCTAACTGGCATAAGTAAGACCTTCAACCCAGTTTCATGTCACGTCCTCAAAAACAAAATCTGTCCAAACAACAGAAGTTGCTTGCTAATTTTTTTCTGGTAAA
Organism: Gammarus roeselii; assembly: GCA_016164225.1. Lineage (NCBI taxonomy): Eukaryota > Metazoa > Arthropoda > Malacostraca > Amphipoda > Gammaridae > Gammarus > Gammarus roeselii. The sequence continues at coordinate 9,955 of SDVV010006723.1, forward strand.
CATGCTCACCATTATGTTGTCTCCCAGGTCACCAGCCTCTTTCTCTTCAACACCTTTATGCACAACCTGCTCACATTAACACAACCGAACACCTACAACAGTTCATACGCGGATCACCTACTCATCATCACACAACAGCACAGACATGAGACCGCAGCAGCACAGCTACAGCAAACCAAATGTTCCTGAAAATCTGGCTGCTGGATGACTAAATGTGTTTCCCCAAGCAAGTCTTCCCCTACTTCATCAATTTCAGACAACCGTGAACACCACATCCACCCCCATGTCACACTCAACAACACTCCCATACTTCACAATCTCACTACCAATATCCTTGAAGTAACATATGACACAGGAATGATGTCCAAACCCCACGTAATTACCATTAGCACAGAAGCCAACTCAAAACTGAACCAAACTTATGCACTTATTAATTCCTAATGACACTCAAAGGAATTAATTTCAACACTTCAAACAATTTGTCCAACCCATTTCCAACACAAACACTGCCTGGTCCTTTCACCTTGCTTCCACACATGAACGGCTTACAAAGGATACAGAAGGAGGCTTTGCGCATTCCAAGAGGCTGTACACAGACCGCACTTATTCCTCATCTGCACGAGGATACCAGGCTCCTCCCTCTCAAATATACAGATACAGACACTAAGCCTCATCCCTCAGAAAGGGGGTGGCCGACGGCAAGGTGCACCTCATACCCTCATACGCTCACACTCACACAACTTGGCCCTTTTGTGCTAAAAGGTCTGGCTGGTACCCCCGCAACATACACTCAGGGTCACGAGTGCAGTCTGAGGATCCGTTGTCAGCAGCAGTTTCCGACAGTTAACACTGGTTTACCCCCGCCGCGTCATAATGGCCGGGCCCCCCCCCACTACCATCCCAACAGCGGGATGCCTTGGGCGGGAAAGCACATCATAGCAGCGTCAAAATCAACTCGCCTCTGTATTCATCACCCATTTTACCTATCTCCCTTCATCCATCCTCTCCATGTGCCTGATCCATCTCAGAACACGCGAATCCACTCTGTCCTCCAACTTCTTTACCATCCCTGTTCTGCTTTGAACCACATTGTTGGTGATCCGCATGGCTCCAGCCATGCTCCTCAAACATTTCATCTCAAAGACATTCAACCTTCTTCTCTCTTCTGCTTGTTTCAGCTCGGCTGCCAACATAGAAACTGTGCACCGCTTTCAACAGATGTCCGCCCACTCCATACAAACACAACACCCTCCACAACGCTTCCCTGTCAATCCTGTCGTATGCCTTCTCCAGATCCATAAAGGCCCAGAACACATCATTTCCTTTGGCAAGGTACTTCTCACAGACCTGTCTCACTGCAAAAATCTGATCGGCACACCCTCTACCACTCCTAAAGCCACACTGTTCCTCTCAAATTGCTCAGTCCGTACAGTCTTTAATCCTTTTGATCAGCACTCTCCCGTACAACTGACCAACCACACATAACAGACTGATACCTCACAAGTTGCAGGATTAATTTTTTATCTCCTTTGCCCTTATATAGCCTTATATAGCGGAACATTGCAGGCACTGCGCCACTCGATCAGTACCACCCCTGCCACAAAACACAAGTTCAGTAACCTCATCAACCATTGGACAATCCTTACTCCACCCTTCTTCAGGCACTCCGTCACAACACCGTCCAAACCAGGGGCTTTCCCGGCTTTTATCACGTCCACCGCCTCCTGCACCTCTTCCCTGGCAATGTTCGCCACAAGTCTTTCTCCCAAAACTGGCATCCGAACACCACCACCCACAGCAACAATGTCAGCCTCTCTGTCATCTTTGACATTCAACAACTCATCAAAATACTCGGCCCACCTCTTCCATACATCACCACTTTCCATCAACAACTGGCTATTGTCATCTTTCACCACTTCCTCCTTTTGGGTCTCTTCCTTTCTCACCCTCTTCACCTCTTTCTAGAACATCTTTTTGTTCTCCAAATTTTAGCTCAACCTGCTGCCTCACTGGGCATTAGCGTCCTTTTGGCTCTCCTCACTACCCGCTTCACCTTGCTTCTCCTCTCTTTGTAGCCTCCATAAGCCAACACTGACTTCACCTGCAACCACTACTCAAACACTCGTCTTTTCCATGCCACCTCCAGTTTGACCTCGTTCCACCACTCGCAACCTTTCCTTCTGCACCCGCCCACACGGCGCGCACCACACACCTTCTTTGCACATCTCAGCAACGCATCCTTTAACGCTTACCATTCTTCCTCCACATCTCTCAGGTCCTGTCCTCTCACTTTGTTATATTCTTCCTTCAACGCCTGCTGGAACTTCTCGGCTCTACTTCTCACATTTAGTCCACTCACTTTCTGTAGGACGTTGAGGATGGAAGCAAAGAGAGGGCTGTATGAGGGTGTTGCTGTCCCAACTGTACTCTACGGAGCTGAGGCTTGGGGGGTGAGAGCAGAGGAGAGAAGAAGGTTGAATGTTTTTGAGATGAAGTGTTTGAGGAGCATGGCTGGAGTAACGCTGAGAGACCGGAACACCAACGATGTAGTTCGAATCAGGACAGGGATGGTGAAAAAGTTGGAGAACAGAGTGGATTTGCGTGTACTGAGATGGTTTGGGCACATGGATAGGATGGATGAAGGGAGATTGGTGAAAAGGGTGATGAATGCGGAGGCGAGTGGTCGCAGGCCTAGAGGTAGACCAAAGTTTGGGTGGATGGATGGTCTGAAGCAGGCGTTGGGAAGAAGAGACATGAATGTGGAGGTGGCGAGAGAGCGTGGAATGAACAGGCATGAGGGGAGAACGGTTGGTAATGGTTTATTTTGACGCTGCTCTGATGTGCTTTCCTGCCCTTGGCATCCCGCTGTTGGGATGGTCGTGGGTTGGGGGGGCCCGGCCATTATGACGCGGCGGGGGTAAACCAGTGAAAATTGTCAGGCCCTGCTGCTGACGATCGTTCCTCGGTGCATTCGAGACCCAGAGTGTAAGTTGAGGGGCTACCGGCTGGACCCTTTAGCACAAAAGGGCTAAGTTGTGTGAGTGTGAGCGTATGAGGGTGTGAGTTGCGCCTTGCTGTCGGCTTACCCCCTTTCTGGGGGATGCGGCCTAGTGTCTGTATCTGTACTTTCACTACCTCTCTTCCTCCTCCCACTCGTTTGTTGCCCTTCCACTTCTGCTCCACTCTTGATCTACCTTCCACCAGCAGATGGTCAGGCACTCCTCTACCCGCCCCCCCTCCTCTCAACACCCGCCCATCCAACAGCCTCCCCACCACTCTCCTCGATATCAGCACAAAATCCATCAGTGCTCTCTCCACCACTGCACCATGGGCCATCTTTACCCATGTGTACTTGTGGATATCGCGCTTCTTGAGCAAACTGTTCCCAACCACCAACTCCTGCTCCATGCACAGACCTATCAGGTTTTCTCCACTGTCATTTCTACCGGGAACGTCAAACTTTCCTTTCACATTCTCCACCACTACATCTCCAACTCTCGCATTAAGGTCACACAGTACAACTACATTGAAATTACCTCCAAAACTCTCAATACACTCACTCAGGTCAGTCCAGAATTGCTCCCTCTCCTCTTCACTCCTCTCGCTGCCAGGTCCCTAAGCACTCACAAATACCCATCTCTCGAATATAAGGGTGACGCAAGTCTTTCGTAGGATAGTGAATTCGGCCCCTCTTTGTCTCCACCTATTGACTCACGTCAAAGCCAACGAAACAATACTCTGGCAGCGCACTTTAGCTTCCTTTACATCACTATTTCCCTGCCAACAAGCAACACTTCAATGCATTAGCAGATACCCACTCAGTTCACAACACTTGAATTGGTTGAACATATAGTGAACACGGTCCTACTGACGTGGAGGAGTTGGTGCTGCCTAGGGCTGCCTGGGTTCTCCTCTCAAGGCAAAGGTGAGGGCACAACACGACCCTCCATTCATAATAACATCGACTGAAAACGCCTCTCCCGGTCTGTGCCTGCGATGCCGGGGGTTGCACAATACGGTCGAGCACGTCATGGCGTTATGCCTTATTCTTACGCCTGGCAGGTTCAATCATAAGATAAAGTCGGTGTGGGAAATATGAGAGTACTCGTGATACAGCATCAGTTTTCTTATGTGTAGAATATACAGACCTGCACCGGCTGTATAATTTCCAACATGCGCATGTTGGTGGGTATCCGGGGTTTTGGGCTGCTTGCCGTCCGTGGCTTCACCGCAGGAGAAGCTGTGGCTGAGTAACAACAACAACAACAACAACCTACATACACTTATAACAGCCTTTTTCCAAACAATTCATCATACCCATCTAATCCTTTGCAAACACTGCCTGGTATTCTGACCTTCATCCCACTCACTATAAGGAAAGGTTCCCTGCAACCTACAATGTGATGCTCTCTCTCCTCGTCCAACTTGGGGAAAACCCAGGAAGAGTCATCCTTGCTTTTCGGTGCCTAGGAAACCCTGTCAAGATACCTCCCCTCATTTCAACCTTGCTTTGTCCCTCACTTACTGATCAATGCGCAATGAATTGGAATTGGAGTTGTACGACAACCTGCCATTGCTATAGGCAGCACTACATGCCAAACTGGAGACCCTCGCTTGCCATTGCCCCTGCGCTATGTGAACTGGCTCGGACCTGTACGATGATCACGTCGAGCACGGCCGACAGGTCGTGAGTGACATATTGCATGAGAACAATATTAAAAAAAGAACACACCAACCCAAGCTTAGACTTAACTTATTTTCTGACCTGAGTTCTCCGTGCTTGATACACTTGTCCTTCAAATAAACTTAGTAATGTAACCGTGATTACCGCGCAGGTCAGACAAACACGTTGTCCTTTGTCTCCCTATGAAGTCTAAATTAGAAGTGGTTGGAAGGTCAATGAAAGTTGAGGCGTAAGGTCAATGTACTCTAAATCAATAGTGAGGGGTTGCAATGCAAATAGTATCCGGTGAATAATGTACCTAGAAAAAGGAGCATGGGCAGGTGGGGATGCTGACTCCTGAAGGAAGCCAGCATTCTGCAAGGCAAGAATATCGAACACCAATAAAATTACAACCAATGGGTCAGCTTCCTGAGGCACTAATGAAAATTAACATCATGAAATAATATCAGGCAAAAAGTCTAACTAAGGCAAATCAAATTCACGCATCAAAGCTTTTTCTATCAGCACAATTAGGCAACAAGATTAGGATAAGGAACTAATATTGCAAATCATACACAATTGGCAAAGTATTCTGATATTCACTAAATTGGAGGCAATAACAAAAAGCATAAGCAAACAATGAAAATAACACTTCAGCAATGTGTCCTGCAAGCAAATAAAAGCAGCCTAGCAGTGAATGAAAATATTGACAAGGCAGACACAAGAAACTAATAAACTGTAATGAATGCATGATTGGATTATCAATAAGCCAGGGTTCACTAGACAAAACAGAACAATTAAATGATTTTGGATCGAGAGCATTGAAATGAAAAGAAATATATGAAGAATTCAAAGGAATAATAACATTATTAAAAGCATATCAGAGAATTGCGCTAACTCATGGGTGGGTGCTCATGCAATCCTCCGCAGGCAACCATGCAGCACTCACCAAGGCAATAACTTCAGATCAGCTTCAATGGATGCGGTGGCTTACACAATTAGTGAGGCAGTTGGCAAGCATTAGATAATAAGTCCAGCAGGACTGGCAAAGCAAGGCACTTAAGTAACTGCTGACAGTAAATAAATCCTGTAACAAATAAAAACAGATTTAGACTAGTGCAGGGTATAACCCACCTTGAAGAGGGGACAAAAAATTTAATGATTAACTGAATCAAGCAAAGCAGAGAAGGTTTGTGCTGAGACAAATACATGATAGGCTGCCCCAGTGACAGTAAGATATCATGCTAACTATGCTGAACTACTGAAGCTAACCCAAACTTATAATCCACTGGTGGTTTGTCTCCAAGAAACTCTCCTGAGGCTGTACAAACAATTTTTTCCCAGCAGGTATTGAGCCCACTTCATCTCGCCCACTGCCGACGCTTGACTGGGCACAGGCTTGGCCACAATAGTAAATCAACCCATTACATGCACTCTAATCCCTTGAACAATTTTACAGGCTCTGAAACGTGCCTTACTATTTGTAACCTATATATTTCTCCCAATCTTCTATCACGCGCACTACTCGTTAACCCCGTTGGTCAACTTCCTGCATCCTACTTCCTTGTAGGTGACCTTAATGCTAAACAACCCTTTTCGGGGGAGACATAATTGATGGATGTGGATTACACGCCGAAACATTTCTATCTTTTGATAATGGCTCCATAATACTGGGGAACCCACGTACTTCCATGCCCAGACAGCCTCCTTATTGGCTATTGACTTGATCCTTCTGCTCTCCAATGCCAGGCAAGCCAGACCTTGCCTGGCAAGTGGAGGAGGAGATCTACGGAAGTGACCCCTTCCCCATCACTGTTACTACTTCTCATCATGATGCTTCCGTCCGCCGACACATAATGTGTACAACCAACTGGTAATCCCTCACTGCTTGCACACAACCCCTCTCCCACCTTTGGGCATATCCTGTGACAAGAAGGTAGAATACTTTATATTGTCCTCCTTCTCGCTGCAACCTTAGCATCCTTATATAACCTGCGGAATAGCGCGTAAAATTACACGGTATGGAGTGAGTTATCCTTCCAATGTAACATAACAACAACAACAACAAAAGCGTGCATTCAATCAATATGGTGTTGTAGTGTGGCTATGGTTTTAGCTATACAACTGTTGAACAGGGTCCTCTAGCTATCAGCTCTAGAAGTGATGCCACAGTTTGTTATGAGGGGTAAGGATGACAATGTGTAGGCATCCAAGTTTACTGTCCCCAAAGGGGTAAGATTAATCAGGTGACAGTTTATTGTAAAAATTGATGTTATAAAAGTTTGGGCAAATAGGGAATCGTGATTATGAAAACTCAGTGTGCCTAGGGGGTAAGGTGAAAGCTGGGGTAACACCAGTGTCCAAAGAGACACAGTGCTCAGCTGTAATAAAAATCAAATGAACACTATTAACACAGGAAACATATATACACTATGTTCATAACAGTACATATAGAAGTAGCATACTGCATAAAACTTGCATATAACCTAGTAAGACGTAACTCTTTAATTAGAATTCATTTATCACAGTTGACGAATAAATCATGCGGTTGCGGTTATCACAGGTAATGTACGGTTCAGAATTATCACAGTTAGGTTATGACTGGGTAGAAATTAAGCCACCTAAACAGCAACTAAAATACCACTCTAGATGCATAGTTTGGTCATCACAGACACATAAATGATTTATTATGATTCTAAAATAAATTGAACACATTAAAATAGGATGTGATGCTTTAATAATTATTGAAGGGTAACACTGAATAACCCTTGAGGTAGACAAGATTAGGGGTCTGTAAGCCTCTACCAGGTACTGTGTTGCATTAATGCATTAAGTAGTCAAAATCAGGATGAACAGTCAGTGACACCCCAAATAGCTAACCCCAGTCAACCCATGAACACCCTCAAATAGCATGAGGAATCCCCAAATAACCGGTTCCATCTGTCAATAACCTTGCCAATCTCTCAAGGACAAATGTCATTATAGCTCCCCAGTCAGGAGACTACCAAAGTAATCTATACACAAAACCTCAGAAATAATTCAAGCATATAGAATCAAAGGGGATAACCAATTAGAGAAAAATAGTGTACCAGGGGTTTCCATTCAGAGACCATGTGTTTGGGTATTGAGGGGAGATTAATTGATGCTGTTCTATCAGATTCGTCAGGTGCTGTAAGATATATTTGTTGTCACTGTCGAGGCTGCGGAGATGATTCGGTGACTGTCAACCATCTTCAGGAGTCATTTTCTCAACTGCTGGTGGCGGTCGGAGCATTGGTGGGGCAGGTTAGAGGTGTGATGGCGGGTGTGAGGAGTGGGGGCAGTTGTGAGTCAGCTCAGGAGAGTAAACAGACTGGTCGTCTGGGAGGCCGTGCCACTGATGGTTCCCCTGGAGTTGGGCTGTTTAGGGCAGATGTCCTTGAGGAAGTGAGGGAGCTGAATGAGAGGGAGAAAAGGAAGTGCTCAGTTATGCTGAGAGGTTTTGGGTGCGAGACCATTGAGCTGGCTGAAGCAAAGTTCCATGATGTGTGCCATGTCTTGGGTGTCAATGTTGTTCTGACTGACTTGGTCAAGATCGGTACTACTGGTCTGTTCAGAGCAAAGGTGACCAATGATGATTC
>SDVV010006724.1:0-18237 GCA_016164225.1 Gammarus roeselii
GATTTGTTTCTAGCACTACCATTTACAAGGAAAAAACTGACGATTTAATAAAAAATTGGGTAACGCACTCAAACAGGTTCTGTAAACACAGGTCGTCAACATCTGAAGTATATATATGATTTAGAACTCTTACAGTGGTCATTATTTCATTGCTGTTCGTAGATCATCGCTGTCTCAAGTGTTTCCAGCAGCGTCTATAATCGAATAGTGTTTAATCTTACGTTAAACTGAACCAAATATGTCGAAAACAGTCATCAAACGTTTCGGAAAATGAGTCTCTGATTTCAATCAATCATTTCACTTGCTCGTCGCGAGCAACTTCTCAATTGTCCTGAGCTATTCTCGGCAGCTTGTTTGCTAAGCGACAACCTGTGCCTTGTTCAATCCACTTTTGGGTCGTGATATTTTCTGTTCCGTAATTATCGGGATTGTATCACGTTATTGTTCACAATATAATGTATTTCGGCGGTTCAGGTAAGTTCTAGCACTAAGCTGAATATCCGTCTCATAACATCCTGCTTTTCCATGTTGTAATTTGTGTCATTCAAGTTGTGTGTCGTTTGAGGATGAAAATCATGTCGCGCGGGAAGCTATTGTAATTCGACATTGCTACGTTGGTCGCGAGTTTTAATTATATAATTCATCGCAAAAATATTCACGATTGAACATTTTGATTGGATTTGTTAAGCTGGAATTCCTTTAGACACAAAATATAAAACGAGAAAACCATTTCCAATCGGGAATCTCTAGTTTGGATTGACAATGCTGTTTATTGTACAAAATAATTTCTGCCTCAACTTACCTCAAGAAATACATTTCACTGAAAACGCTAACGATCGTATCCTATCTTTCTTTGGATATTTCGCGGGGTAATGTAGAAGTTATCCGATCGATTGTTTATCCTACGGTATGTTGTTGGGATCAAACTTGCCTTTACGAATAAACAATTATCTGACTCTTTTAACCCCTGAAGTGAAATCTTTAACAATTATGAGGGAGTTGTGGACGCTCAAGCGGTTGAGAACCCCGTATAGGCTCGAGCATCCACCAGGGGGTTACATTGACATAACAAAATAATAAGTATTGGGAGCAACCATAAATCTTTCATCACTATGGTAAAGTGCGTGGAACATCAAATAAAATAATTTAAATAGTCATTATTGAAAAATAAGCAGATAACATGGATTCCCGGGAGGTATAATACATGAAATATTTATAGTGATTTGCAATATTAAATCTAAATATGTTGGAAGAAAGGAATAAATTCCCGGTTTGGTCAGTCATAAGCGACACAGGAATAACGAACACAATTTTTCAGTAGTTATAATCAACAAAAAAAAATCAGTTGCAATGAGAATTGCTGTCTATGTACTACTAGAGCAAAGTTCTGTGTATATTGGACATTGGGCCCTCCTTCAGAAAAGCTAGTCAAGATACAGGGGAAGCTACTAGCGGAAAAGGAAGTCTAAAAGTCCTTTTCACATCCCCGGGTACCCTGGGGATGTTCTGGCACCGCGTCACAAGATACAACAAACTTATATCTGATTTGATTATTCAACTGGTCAGGATTTGAATAAAAAAATCTTCCTCCAGAACAAGGAGCACCTCAGTGACCTCGAGTCTACAGAGAAGGAAGTCGCCTAGCGATGCAGCAAAAGGAAAAAATAAAAATAAATCAGTCATGTATAAACGAATCTGATAGTTTTCATGATACAATTATATTTTAGAGTATGTACTGGATAAAAACCTGTAAATTATTACTCATTATTACCCAAAGTCTCCGTTCTGGTGGCTAAAATGCTGATCCTTGCGTCATGATTCCACGGCTTGGACCTTGAGTCTTTAATTCTGTGGTCGCAAGTCCTGAAACATTTGTCCCGTTCCGATATCAATCGCAGGCTGCCAAGTAAGTAGCTTGTAGATAGCTATTAACGTCTGTTAATCCACTATGGATTTTTTTAAGAAACATGTATAGAGCCTACCGCAGATCATGTTACCATATGGTCACTGGATCTTAAGTTTATAGGGTAAAACTACAGTCACCTTTGGTTTGGCTCTGCCTGCCATACAATTTGGAATAGGTCAAGTAAAGAGCTAGCTAAGTTTCCTGAAATGAAAATAATTTTAATCAAATTCAAAACGTAGTGCAGCTCCTGCTCCAAGGACGTTACCCTGCCCTTCATTATATAGATTAATAAATTCCCGCTTTGGTCTGAGCCCTGCTTCTGTTTTTTGACATGGGTACACACCCCCCCGCCTAAAATCCATGGAAACGGGCTTGCTAGGAAGGCATACAATAAATATTATTGGGAGACAATTTTTCTGGCAAGTGACGAACCACAGATGACATGTTGCCTCAGCAAACAAAGGATAGTGCAGTGCAAGCGGATCGCACTACCTAGCAGCTCGACTAGCTATGTGGTGCACCTACCAAACCACTTCCTTTACGTACCTTACGTTAATGCCTCTCATTTTCTGACATTCGGTTACTTAGAAATATAACTAAACATTATTTGTGTAACTGATCACTTTACATTTCATTTGTGTTGCCTATTGCTTAGCAAGGTGTATTTGTGTACGATGTTTTCATGTGAATCTTGTGGCATAGATGCATTACAGAGAGAACCTCACCACATTCCATTGGATCATTAATACCTTTTTCGGATAACTGTATTTATTAGCTGAGAATAATATTACCCTAAAGGCTAACAACCTTGTCATCACAAAGCCTCTTGCAGAAGTCTCGTGGGAAACATTGGGGAGCGAAGCGTATTTTGTGACAGACGGGGAATCTAAACTATTAGCTGAGATCGAAAAACAGCTTTGGGGTTCTTCGGGGAGAGCGAAGGTAGGAACAGCGAAGTCGATCAGACCGGGTGAACATGGGTCCTCGTTATGATAGGTTGGCTGTGGTTGCTAAGTACGAACGAAGCTTAAAAACCTGAAAGTGCTCTGAAATCAAAACGTTATTGGAGACAAGTTGCATACGCTGTGGATCAGAAGTATAAAAAATGGTAGGACCAGCTCACTAAAGATTTTTTGAAACGAACCCAACACCTACGGACACTTCCGACGCACATAACATATTAATGAGAATAATTACGTACATCAAAACAGGTATGCCTCGGGTTAAGTCATTTGTGTATTTGAAGGCAAGGTTTGACTTTGAAAGGAGTAGGTGGACAAAACAGGATACGCTGCCATACATGTCTGTTGGATAAGCAGAATGAGACTTATCTATAAATTAACATTTGAATTCTGAATTCGATGCACTACAGTATGTCGAAACAATGTCAGTCTACGACATTGGTTTACTGAGTTAAGGTTTAGTTCTCTTATCAGGTAGGAAGGAGTGAGCTGTAGCTGTACAAAGACACTGCTTGGCGCTACAAAATGACAAATACTACCCACATTCACACCTATTATTGTGCTTCGCTACAGTCGCACCCCTCTGACTAATTCCTATCTTATAAATTACCTGTGTTTGTGCCAGTGGGACACAATGTTGTTATCTTCAAGTTGAAACTGTGTAGCTCTGGCATTATAGTTAGGATATGGGCTAGAGACAACCGACACTAAAATCTAACTAAAATCAGGGACCGTACCATTCACTCGTATTTATTGTTGTAACGGATGCCGGTAAAAAAATATTCAAGGTAAAACGAATTGTTTGTTCAGTCAATCAAAGTACAGCAGCGAAGTAAAATTCGTTTATGGTTAGTCTACAAACAAAAAAACTACTGTTTCCAATTGAAATTTAGCTTCTTACAGAAATTTCTTCTGGTATGATATGTGGATAAAGCTTTTTAACGGATAATCTCAATTTGATTTTGGATGAGTTCCAATATAGAGCTACAAATGATCAATGATGATTATCGTTAACCTCCAATCGTGAATGAAATTTATTTTCCTACAGTACATAATTGAAGTTAGAGACATATGCAGAAACTCTTTCGATTGTCTTTGAAATTTCACCCTTCCTGCCCTTGTTGGGCTATTCTCTTCTACCAATCTATGATAAATATAATGTCTGGAATGGAAAAAAATCCATGTGTATTTACCTTGCCTAAACGAAGTATCTATCAACTTGCGAGATAGCCGTTAGAGTAAGTGGTTTGATCATTTATTTATGTATGGACAGTAGCGAAAGAAAATTCGTTTATGGTTAGTCTATTACCGGAAATGCAAACTAGACTTTTCCTACGTGAAATTCAATTTCATATGAAAAGTTCTAACTGTATTATATCGGAGCAATCGTTCTTTATGGATAATACAAATTAAATTTCCAATGAGTTCAAATGTAGAGCGGAAAATGATCATCGAAGATTTCTCTTAATTTTTAATCATAAACGAATTTTCTTTCGCTACTGTACCTGTACAACTCATTGGCACTTCCCTATTCCTTCTCCTGTCAATTAATGTCGTTTTTTTTCATAAATTCTTCAGATATTTATATGAGTCAATGATTTGAAACCCATCCCTACATATATGAATCCTTGACAAAAGTTTTATAATTATATTTTTTCTCCCAACGGCAGGGTTGCCAGAAATCTTCAGCAACACTGAAACTTCTTGTGAATCTTTAGACGAATATGAAAATGTTTATATACCTTGCCAGAGCCTATTGAACGTTTTCAGTAGATACTTATTATTAAAAAAAATGTTGCATAGATTATCGAAATATTTTTCGAGAATTCATAGGGGCATTGCAATCTTTGACAACAACCCCGTCTGGATTCGTGTATCTGACCTCTCAGAAAATTCTATCCCTGACCAGGATTAGATTAGATTAGATTAGAGTAAGGAAAACGAACGAGCACGAGTGCTCATGTCGAGTGCTTCCTTTGAAAGAAGTGAAAAAAGTGGGGATAGTCAGCGATGCTTTAGTAATTCACTCACACATACAGAAAAAGGTAGGTTGTAAGGACTTAAAGGAGGAGGACCACCACTACTGTCATCACTCTACCACCAATTACCATCTTCAGCCTCGGAGAAGAAAGGGCCGAGTGTCAGGATGGCAATTCAGGAACGGGGCGAACAAGATGGGAAGAAAAGTATTTAGGTTCCAGGCGGTTGCATTTCAGACGGTCGAGCAGAGACGGACACGCCCATACGCTCAGCGGACTCACAATTTTCCTCGAGCGCATGCTTGTTGGCTTGTCCCAGAGGTTCGGTCAGACGGACTCCAACTAGGGATTCAGTCTACTTCCAAATGAGCATATGGGAATTACATTTCGACATATATGTGCACGTTTAGGAGAACAACACACCCAGTTGCCTGGGTAGTGGTCTTCCTCCATGTGCTCAGAAGATTAAGCCTTCTGTACGCAAGTGGTTCCTAGAAGGTTGTCGCACTCAAGGTAAGACGTCGGAGTGATATCTACTAGCAAAAGAGTTGCTCGTGGGATCTCCTGAGTTCAGTCAAGAAACGGGAGTATTTTAAATTTTGAAAAAACTGATTTTAATGCATGTTCTGATCCAAGGAGGCACGAATATTTACGTTTTGAAATTAGATTGGGTCGAGTTTAGTCAGCAGGAACTAAAGTATTTTACATTTTGAAAAAACAGTTACTGTAAGATTTTAATCCTGAATAGGCAATAATAAATATTTAAATTTCTAGATTGGCTCGAACATCGAGTTAGTTTAGGAAAGAATTTTTTCACAAAGTTATCACAAAATTTTATTCCAAAACGGGCAAAACCGGTATTCTAAATTTAAAAAAAAAATTGAACATTTGTGGAGAAATGGTTAGCACATATACGTCTCTGTTCCCTGTTGCACTAGGTTTCGCCCGAATCTGTGCTTCAAAAGTGAAGACTGTTAGTTTATCCACACTGTATAAAGTTATAACTTTCAAGGTGAGATGCTGGAGGGCATCTGCAATATGTATCATTATATTTCATTATATACTCCAGGGTGAGACACCAGAGGGGCATCTCCTAGACTATTTCATGGTGAGATGTCAGAGGGCATCTCTAGGAAATGTTGTTTACTAAGAAACCGGCGTTGCCACACATAAGGGAAGCAGTATTCGTTTAATATGTCCTTTTTCATTTTCTTTTTCCCTCCTGCCACGATGAGAAGAAAAGTATAGTGGCATCGTATCGACAGTGCCCTTGCATAGGAAGATACTCACTGATTCAACAGATGGATGTTTTTATCCTCATTTCTCCTTTCTTTTCTCTACCACAGGGAGGGTAGAAAAGTACGAGATAAAAATACTATCGCGTCGGCAAGGTCTCTCGAAGAGAATGCTCATTGTCTCAATAATGGATGATATCTGTCGAATCTACGTCGTACCGTAGAGTTGAGCAAGCTCTACTCCTGTTGCGGTTTCGATTTTCGCATATCATGTGTGGGGGTGAGTCGCCGTTGCGGCTCATCGGTAAGCGTCGCTAGGTCGCCGGCATATTTCACCCGCACAAGTTCGTCGAATCTACGTCGTACCTTAGAGTTGAGCAACGCTCTCCTGGTGCGGTGTGATTTTCGCATAGCATGCGGTATGGGTGTAAGCCGTCGATGCGGCTTCTCAGCAAGTGCCGCTGAGTCGCCACAGACTTCACCCGCTCTGATTCGTAATTATTATCTATCTATCCCCATTTTTCTCTCCCGCAGGTAAGGTAGAAAGTGAAAGAAATATACCATTGAGTCGACAAGGTTTTTCCATACGAAAATACTCATTGCCTAAACAATAGATGATATCTGTCGAATTTACGTCGTACCGTACAGTTGAGCAAAGCACTCGTCCTGATGCGGGTTCGATCTTCGAATGTCATGGGGTGTGGGTGTGAGTCGCCGGCAGACTTCACCCTCACTAATTTGCAATTTTTGTTATCTCTCCCTATTCATCTCCTTTCTTTCCTTTCACACACGGAGGGTAGAAAAGTGAAAAGAAACATGCCATCGTGTCGGCAAGATTTCTCTGCAGGAAGACATTCGTTGACTTCAGCAATGAATGATACTTGTCGAATCTAGGTCGTATCACAGAGTTGCGCAGGAGCTCTACTCTTGATGCGGGTTCGATTTTCGTATATCATGGGGTGTGGTGGTGAAAGATGGCACCGTACCACATATGAATAACAAAAATTTAGAGTAAAAATATATGATATCCCTCCAAGTCTTCACCACCGCATCGAGTTGAGCAAGCCCTCCTCTTGGGCGGGGACGATTTTCAGGATACCATAGTCCCTGCATCTGCTTGTCCCGTTAGGGCAGCAGATGACCTCGTAGGCTAGCGGGATGGGTGAAGGCGAGTACCGTTACGGGCTCACACTCAGTACCGGTGGCCCTGGCATGGGTTTAGGGGTGGATGAGTCGCCGTAACTCCTCTCACCCGGTGAATTCCTAGAATAATCGTTCACGAGATATTATCAGTCTGTTTGTACTTGCAATGCAGTATTATCAGTCTGCCTGTACTCGCAATGTTGATGGTAGAAAGCGTTCAGTTCCGATATGGAATTTTCAGTCGCTTGAGTTGGTCAGCAATAGCAATCCTCACACTGTTACTGATGATGAAATTATGAGTAATAATTAACAACTACTACTACCAGCGACATGCTAGTAGTGTTACTAATAATGGATTTATTAGTAGTAATAGCCTGAATTTTGAAAAGAGTTATGTCATGCTTCTTTCCTTTATCCCTATGATAATAGTCTCAACGGCTCCTGGGAAAGTCTTGTCGTTTTCAGGTTAACCGAGTCACGTAGCCCAGTGCTTGTCGAACGTGTTTTAAACGCATTCACGGATTCAGAGCTAACTAACGCGGCTGGTAAATTGTTCAAAACTCGTGACATTGCGATCGGAAAAAAAGGTCGCACTATAGTCGTAGCGAAGCATTTTTCCACAAGATTCGCATGTTGTGACGGGTACGATTGTTGTGGTCCTTGTCTAAGGGGCCGACAGGGCTCACGTTGTCATATCCCTTCAGGTATTTGAAGGTTTCAATGAACTGGCCCCTCAGCGTTCGTCGCTCGAGAATGATGAGGCCAAGCTCTTTAAGCCTATCCTTGTAGCTGCGGGGACGTAGCGGCGGGATGAGCGTAGATGCACGATGCTGGATTCGTTTCAGTTTGGCTATGTCCCCCCTCATATGTGGAGACCAAAATTGGACTCCATGCTCGAGGTGGGGATAAACGAGGGACGTTTACAACGGCAATAAAATGTCCTTCGTTTTGCAGAGGGAGTTACGGGAGATGTAGCCAAGGTTACGATTGACTATCTTGTAACTTTCTTCGACCTGCGCGCCCCATTTTATATCTTTCGAGATTTGAACGAACAAGTCTCACTGTTGGTCAACAGTTGCAAGATCGCTTCCTGCCATCGTGTGGTTGAAGTTGGTATTGCGACACCCTATCTGCATAACTGTACATTTTCAACATTGATGTGCATCTGCCATGCTTCCACCCATTGGACGAATTTTTCGAGATCTTGTTGAATCTCAACTCTGTCTCCCTCCCTCCATTGTGCATGGCAGAGCTTCGTGTCATCGGCCAATTTTGATACCTTGGACAGAAGCCCGCATTCACGTCGTCTACATAGATGAGGAAGAGAATAGGACCCAAGACACTGCCCTGGGGCACCCCAGAGGTAACTGGGGCCCACTCGGACAAAGCCTGGCCGATGCTGACTCTTTGATTGTGTCCTGTAAGCCAGACGCGCAGCCAGCGAAGAACGTTGTCACCAATGCCGAGCTCAGAGACTCTGTGGAACAGTCTCTTGTTCCATGTTTCAAGTCTAGGTAGATGACATCCACTGCCTTGCGGCGGTCGTATACGTTGATCACCTCATTGAAAATATTCAGCAATTGTCAGACAACTCCTCTTACTGCGGAAGCCGTGTTGAGTGTCATGAACGAGTCCGTAGTCTTCCAGATGATCGACGAGATGATTTCGTATCAGTCGCTCGATGGTTTTGCACACGATCGACGTCAAGCTGATTGGTCGATAGTTGCTGGGCGATTGTCGGTCATCTTTCTTGAAAATTTCCGTGACATTAGCAACTCTCCAGTCTTCGGGGACATCGCCACTCGTCATCGATAAGTTGGAGATGTGGGTTAGGGAATCCGCCAATTGTTCTCGAGTTTCCTTGAAAACTGTTAGGTGGTGTCCATCGGGACCGACCAATTTGTAAATGTCCTGTCCCTCAAGTTGTTTGACCACTTCCTCTCTTGTGAACGCAATGTTGTTGAGGCTGACTTCCCTAGCGTGAACAGTATCTCGTTTGTAGTCGGGGCTCTCAACTGTGAACACTGAACAGAAGAAACTATTCAGGACACTGGCCATGTCCTCAGATGTCGTTCGGAGGACACCATCTTCATTCATTAGCGGACCAACTGAGTCCCTCACAATTCTACGCTCGTTGACGAAGCGATAGAAATCCTTTGGGTCCTCTTTGGCGTTATCCGCAATGTTTTTCTCTTTCGTGCGCTTAGAGGATCGGACAAGTCTAGTGGCTGTCCTAAACGCCAGGCGATGCAATTCTGCCGCCTCTGCGGTGCTGTCCCTCATTCGTTGCGCATTTAGTTGATCGGACGATTCAAGGCTGATGCAACTTCGATGTTCCACCAAAAGGGGCTCAATTTTCCTCAAGGGTATACATCGGTCACTGGCCTCGCGAACTCTCTCCTTGAGGATGCGGCAGCAAGTATTCAGCGTACCTTCGCTGAGTTGTTCAATTAAAATAAGCGCACTGAGTTTTCGCATCCCCTGGAAGTCTGCTCGCTCAAAATTGGGACGGCGTATAGCTTCCTGGGGGGCTGGTCGGGCACTTTGATGATTAATTCCACCGAGTTGTGGTCAGCACCTCCTAGTTTGTTGCCAACAAGGATTTTACCTACCAAGCTCTCCTCAGTTGACGTGACTAAGTCCAGTATGCTGTTCCCCCTGGTTGATTCACGAACATACTGGGTCATACTATTATCGGCGATAAATTCCGTAAGTTTATTGCCAGGGGCCTGTGAAGGGAGATTGGAGTCACCGAAGATGATAGTCTCGTGATTATTTGAGACTATTTCTTCCAGCTTCTCATAGAGCTGAGCATTTTGTTCCGCAAGGGTGTGGCTGTTGCGGTGCACCAATGCCAGCTTCAATGTCGCATAGGCCACTTTCATTTCTGCGTTGAGTATTTCGCAAGAAACTGTGGCGAGTGTTGTTCAAATAAATGGATGCAGTATCTCCTCTACGTACAGCACGGACCCGCCCCTCGTTTACTAGGGGTGGGCTTGACCAAGCTGAACATTTTGTAGCCTGGTAGCATTATCTCTGCTGCCAGGTTTCTACTCTGAAGATCGAGCCATGTTTCATTTATGCAAATGATTTCAAACGAGTACAGGGTCGCCAGTCCCCTCAGTTCATCGAACTTAAGGGCATATGACTGCGCAGTACAGAAGAAGACCTTTAGTCTGGGCGTGTCCTGAAGTTTGACATCTTCATCATTGGGGGGGGGGGGGTCGACCTGGCGGCTGTGGACCAAGATTTTGACCATCCCTAGAATGACCTCCTAGTGAGCCCTGTAACGCATCTACCGTGCTCGCAGCTTCTCCCTCTTGGAGCGACTGATCGATCGGTCATGGCTACCGTTCGGGAATTTGCTGCGGCCACGGGGCACTCTATGAAGGGTTCCCTGCGGCTAAAACTGGACCGTTTAAAGCACGCTGGACCCCTAACTTTAGGGCATAGTATTTATTAGCGCTTAGATGAAGCAGTCGGCCAAGTCGTGCATTTACTACAGCATTCAGGTGTAGGCCGTCTCTTAGGGACAGATCGGGCCACTCCCGAAAGTCGTCAAACAAGTTGATGAATGATACTCAATCGGACATTCAAATGGTCTCGTGAGCTCGATTTGTATATTCATCATCATTTATTCGCAGTAAGGTGGATGTGATAGCAACTCATCCGTTTTTTCCTTGAGGTTAGAAATCAGCTGCCTATACATGACTAGCAGATCTTCCGACCTTGTCCTTCTAAGATCATTGGTGTCTACATGGCAGATGAGTGTCTCCTGGCTGGAAACCACAACCTCTGCAAGGGCAAATCTGATCTTCTCCATCGTGGAACCGGGTTTGCAAATACTCCGCCACTTTGCCTTACGCCTACGAGCAAATTCAACTGCCTGGTGTCGGACGATAGTCACCTAGGACAAGTGTCTCAATTTCACCGTCCAGGACCGTGAACCTCTCAAAAGTGTTACGCGTTGGCATCACAAACGCGAGCCGTTTCACGAAGGTGAACCGGTTCTGGACCTACTGAAATCCATTCGAATCTACCCCGCCCCGTCGAGGTTGGGTGCGGTTTGGATCCGCGGATGTCTTGGTCCGAGGTATCGGCTTAGTCACGGTTTTCAGTTTCCGGGCAGCCGGTGACCTCTTGACCTGACGGGAAGTAGGTACCTCGGGTTTGAGTTTAGGGGTGGAAGCAAGTTGCGAGCCCACATCCAGCACCGGAAGCCCTGATATGTGGTTAGGGGTGGATGGGTACTGCCGTTGCAGACTCTTATTCAGGACGTCACGCTAGAAAATCAGAGCAGGACCACCAAGACTCCCCGCGATCGAACTGGGTCCCTTCGGGCAATCCTCTCCCGGGATGCCTCTCCGTCAGCTGTAAAGAATGGACTACCGACTCGTTAACTTTTAATAGTTGTCTCGTTTGTTCCGCCTGGTCTTACTAGCCTTCTCCATATCAGAACGTAAGTTTCTACTGAGGTCTGCAGCGAAACTCTAGATCACGCTTACTAACAAGGTCCTCTGATAAACCTATGCAAAAATTTCCTGGAGATCCTATATTCGTTAAAAAATGTCTCCGGAGGTATCTGAATTCCCCCAGAATGGGGGTGGCCAACAGCAAGACGCACCTCATACTTCACTCATCACTGACACACATTACAAACCCTAGCCCTTTAACACTAAAGGGTCCGTATAAGACACCAAAGCACTCACTTTATCAGAAATTAGGTCAGGGTTCAGTGTCAGCTGCAGGGACACAGTAGCTTACATCTGTTGCGTCATAAAATGCGGGAAGGCGCGTCAGGGAACCTCTAAACTCATCCATTCGCATATCTTTCTCCTTTCTCGCCTATCTGTGGAACGCTTCCTCGAAATTGCCTCTTCTCCATGTAGCCTGCTTCAAGACGTCCATCAACCTCCTTTTCAGACTACATCTATCCCTACGCTCACTCACCTTTGCTCTCATCACTCATCAGACCAATTGTCTATCATCAGTGTTACGTTATGCCTCCCACCATGAAGGGGAAAACCATCTCAGCACACGTGCATCACTCTGTCTTCCATCTTTTTCGCTACCTCTGTTCCAATTTAAACAATCTCATTATTGATTCTACCCCATAGCCTCACTCCGGTCATGACACCAACATTTCAACACGAATACATCCAACCTTCTTCTCTCTTCTACTCGACACCCATGTCTCAGTCACGGAGAGCTCGGCTTGGATAACTTCCTCTTTCTTGATCCTAACCAAATGTCCTATAGCTCATTTCACTGTTCAGTGCACTCAACACATAACATCTTTCTTTCGCTTAAGATTTCACGTCGGTTTCCAATAGTCCGGTCTTCTCCACATGAGAGCCCAAGTACTTAGACCATTGAACTTCCTTCAATACCTTTCTATTTAAGCGGAAACTGATTACGATTGCAGTATCATTTCTCGAACATCTCAATACTTTACTTTTACTGACATTATTTCGACGCTTCTTTTCCACGTACTTCCAGCTACTCATCAACACATCCACATCAACAAGCACCTCAAATCATAGACCCATAAGTCTCCTACCTGTAACTTCTGAAGTCCTAGGAAAAAATTATTTCACCCCAACTCCTGAACTACTTGGAGAAGAAAAAACTCACTCATGACAGTCAGTCTGCATATGGGTGTAACATATCTAATGAAGACGCGCTAATCAAGATTTCAGAACTCGTCTTCAAAGCAATTGACCAAAACTCTGTATCACTACTCGCTTTGTCGCACCTCTCTAAAGCATATGACTGTGTACACCACGATACCTTGCTGAAAAAACTCTCGCAACTGTACATCCAAAAATCCTGGTTTAAAAACTACCACAGCAATCTGTCCCAATCTGTTCTGATAAACAGAGAAATAGTCTCTTCTTTGAAACCTGTAATTTTTGGTGCCCCACAGGGGTCTATTGTTCGGCTTGTCCTTTTTCTCCTAGTTTGTAAATGACATTAATTGTGGAAGTCCTGTTGACAGCGAAATAATGAGAACATGTGCTGATGATGTTCAATTGCTGTTCATTCGACCCGCGAATACTTCGAAGGAGCTGAAGAAAGATCAGAAATAGCGTTGACTCACATAAATAACTGGTATATTTCATATGCGCTCAAAGTTAATGCAGATAAAACAAAACGCATTATATTGGGATCAAAAGCAAATACATCTTGAGTACCCGACAATTTTGTTGTTAACTGTTCAGGGGAAAAATATCCCTCTATGTGGCAGTGTCAAAAGTCTGGGAGTTTTGTTCGATCCCATCATGACCTTCAAGCACCATGTGGAAAAACTTTGCTCGAATTTGAATGAGACACTTATGTTCCTCAACCGTACCAAAAATCAGATCGATTTTAAATCAAGGCATCTCGTAATCAACTCTCTGATCTTCTCACAATTAAATAACTGCCCAACCATATGGATGAAGTGCAAGAAAACGTTGCACAACGATATCCAACGCTGTTTGAACTACACTGCTAAGGTCGCTGACGGAAATTTTAAGAGCAAGTGATCACGTGACGACCCTACTAAACAAACTTGACTGATCAAACATAAATGAGCGACTGGACCTTAACAAAACTATACGAGTTTACAAAATTCAGAATAGGCTGTCTTGTCCAAACCGGATTGTACTTCCAAACCGTAGAATAGCTCACAATCGATCAAAGCGAAATGGAAATGACATTGACAGAGAAGAACACGGACTGGGACAAAGGCGTTATCTATCTCAGGCCCAAAAATCTTCCACCATCTACCAACTGACGTAAAAAAAATCCACCGACTCATCGTCTTTCAGGAAAAAAATCACCACTTACTCGCTCGTTGGCAGGTGCTAGCAGAATATAAATACCTCCGTAGGAGGATGATATTTACGAACCTAAAAAACCCTGCTGCTGGGGTACACCAGACCCTCACAACATGAGAGACTTCTAACCAGAATCACCTACACCCTTGAACTCTTCGCATTATCACAGGGTTGAGTGCTTCACGACGGTATCTATCACCTGTCGCGAAACCTAGTGTCCACAAATGGACGCAGTGTCTGAATTCACTTTCCATTTCGTTTTACTGGCTGGAATGTATTTCCTGTATATATGTATAGTGTCTATTTTAATAAAGTAAACACACCATTCATTCGATATCACGCGAGTAGCCAGGTTTTCCATGAAACCAGTCGGAATTGAACTCGCTTTTATATGGATACTTTGTTGGAAGTAATTATGTGTAAATAAGCCGTATGTTAGTTTTATATGGCCACACTCGCGACAACAGTACCCTAAACATTTGTCCATACTCCTCTCCTAACGGTAAATGAGCTGTCATGTGCTGTTGTGCCGTGAGTACTGCATCTGCAAATAATACTTGACACTGAGGCATCTGTAAACGCAACCACTTTTTCTGGGTACTGCGGTATATCTTTGCCGAGTAGCTACCTACATGAGAAACTCCGAGAGCACGTCCGATTGCTGTACATTTTCGTCACCATGCGGCAACATTGATAAGAATCTATCCCTGTAAGTAGTGTAAAGTGTCTGTAAACAGCCCGGGGGATAGGGGGGGGGGGGGGGGCAAGAATGCCCTAGAGACCGGTACCGCGAAACGGCCTTGGAGATTGGTGCCCGTTAAACGCCCCGGAGATAGGTGTCCAGAATATGCCCTGGGGACAGGTGTCCGTAAAACGCTCTGAGGATCCTATAGCCGAAAATGCCCTGGAAATTGTTGGTTATAGGTTATGATTTTTGATGGTTTGTGAATAGGTATTGTAAAGGGTAAGTATATTTGTATGATTTAGGATTTATTTTATTGGCATATCCACAAAAAATGTTGACCTGGTACATAGTAGGTTGGCTGTATGTGTATGATTTATTTATCTTATAATAGGTTAACTTTATATCGCGTTAATTCGTATCGCAGGCACCCCTGCTATTTCAATGGGTTTGTATTGCTAGATCATTATTTTTATTTAGGGTATTATTATACGATGTAGTTACCGTTGTAACAGGATGTCGTTGCTCGATCGTTATCTCATCTAGGTATGTTGACCAGAAATACGTATTGGTGGAATTCGGAATTATGTACGTGGTTTGTTATTATAGAGCAAAAAGCTATAGTATTTGATTAAATCCATCCGTTTTTCCCCTTGTATGTACATATTTTCAGAGTTTCATCAGAGCACAGCGTTATATATGATACAAATAGTAGGCGCAGATACGTTCACGTATTTTCAATCCGTATGTCTGTGGACAATGAAACAAGTTTGAGATTATATTTATTTATTTATTACGTATTAGGAAGATTCACATCAATGTATTTTCATCAGTTTTAGGAGCGGTTTCAGGGGTTTACATTCACGCATTTTCAATCCGTATGACAATGGATAATAGAAAATGGTCATGTATATATTTATTTATTTACATAGTAAAATTTACATATTAGGAATATTTACATACTAGGAATATTTACAGAATAAAATCTGAAGACGTGGCTATACTTTCGTTGTTTGGCCGACTACACTCACCAAAGACAACCTCACCTGGCTTGCGTCTCTTCCATGTTAAATCCATTTTCACATCATCGTCATCCACGACACACTGCTTCCGCTTTTTAATGACGGCAGATTCAACTTCAATTGATTTTTTAGGTACGGATGGATGCCCATAGGCAAGAGTTGTGCACGCATCGACAGAGTAGCGCATAGTTTCAATCTTACTGTAGTAATTTTAATATTGCGTACAGTTTGAAGCTGGCATGCTTGTGCGCAAATGTTGTGTACGGTCTCAAAGTATGTGTGTTGTTTGTCTGGTTATGAATATCGCTTGTTTGTTCAAGTCTGATTTTGGCTTGTGTCTGGTAATTGACATCTTTCGCAGCTGATTTGGGGCGTCGAACTCAAGCAACATACTGCAACACTTTGGTTGCACGCAAATAGTTTCACTCTAATAGTCATTGGCTGTTTCGCTATTCAGTTGTCCCAACTGTCCTCTCGTTGTTTCATTGTACAAGAGATCATTAGCGGGTAGTTGGGAAAGTCCATGTATTGAACCAGACGAGCTTTCTTTCTCAATGTCATCCACACCTTTGAACTGTAGCAGCAACGAGTCGGTGTCCGAGTAGATGAGCGAAATGTTGTCACCGTATTGGGGTTTCAGTGGCTCATAAAATAAGCTGTAGACTCTTACTTTAGCTTCTGTTTGGAGCCGATGAGATATATATGTATATATATCTACGATACCTTAGTTAACCAAGTGCAATTACAATTGCAGAGTATTTATTGCATTTTTTTTAATGCTAGGCATACTGTATATCAATTCATCGCATGTCATGTTGCGAAACTGTAAATTTTCATTGCTAGGCATTTGAGTGAAACTATAGGATATTGCAAACAAACATTTATAAGCTATATTTTTATAGATACTATTGTTGTACACATATGATAGGAAATTACATGAGTTTATCATATAAAGGAGAACATAACTATTCAATCCGAAAATTCGATGCGAAACATAAGTAATGATTTCAACCACCATCTCTGGTCTTATCTTGATCCTCGGTATCAGTGGCACTCTGCGGTTTCTTTATCGATGATGAGCATTATTTCTCACCTGGAGATGTCTACTCATCATATTGGTGCTGGATTTTTCATCTGGGTGTGTGTTTTTTTCTTCTGATCTAGTGGGTTCTAGATTGCTGCCCTTGATACGCAATTTAGATAGACGGATACCTTTGGGAGTAGTGTATGCAACACTTCCAAACCTAACCTTGCAACCAAAACTTTGCTTATAGTCTTCAGCGAGCTTTTTCTCGACGCCATTTTTTTTTCAATATAGTTACATATTTATGACATAGAATCGTTTCAGTTTTTTTCTTACTGGCACCGACATTCTCAGTCAGTATATTCCCGCAAATTTTCGAAATATACCCAATTCTTCTAGCACTAAAACGTTTGAGACATAATTCTCTCTCTTCATGTTTCATTTCCAACCATTTTGAAACAAAGTCAGATATACATTGGATATTATTGTACAATTTTACACCTCTTATACTTGTTACCTTTTTATTATCCTATTTGATAATTCGGTTGCCTTCAACTCCATAAGTTTTTTCTTCACATGACATCTCCTCGGTATCACTATCACACGTTTCAATAACACTGGTACTGGTGTCCATTTCATTTAAAGTATCCCACGTTTTTCCCATATGCTCGTTATATTCCATTTCGTCTAAGGTTTGGGTGTACTCTCCCTATTTCACCCGATCTTTATACGTTCTACGTTTGGATGTTAGAGGTGAAGCACTTTTGTACTGTTCGCCTCCTTTTGAGCACTCTCTATCTCATTATTTTGGAAACTCGGGTCCGGTTTATTATGTTCTATCAATACACCCGTTACATCCATAGAGCTTGTATTTCCTCGTTCATTTTTAAGATTATATCCAAGATAATGGTGTCATTTGAAATGACGCCAAAACCCGAATGTGGAGCTTGATTTGCATAGTTTTATCTCCACACTGAAAATGACACATACCCCCGCATTATCCTCTCTGTTAGAATATTTTCCAAATCAAACTTGGCGACATCCTTTAACACCCAAATCAGACCGGTAACTGATTGAGTACATATCTGAGCCCAATTTTATATATACTTTTAGATGCATATACAGGGTCGTCTGCGTCACTGTGTCGGCACAATGCATATTTACAGGGTCATTAGCGTCACTGTGTCATTTGGTTTCACTTGAGATGACAGTCGTTAGCGTCACCGTTGGCAAAATGCATTAATACAGGGTCGTTAGCGACACATTGTCGGCAGAATGAATATATATAGGATCGTTAGCGTCACTGTGTCGGCACAATGCATATATACAGGGTCGTTAGCGTCACTGTGTCGGCATCATCTAGATATTTACACACATTTGGCAAAAAAGGGATACCATACACCGCCAGATGCATTAGTACCTAGTCAACATAACCTAACCATGCTAACCAATAATTATGTATT
>SDVV010006725.1:0-18236 GCA_016164225.1 Gammarus roeselii
ACGCACACACACGCACACACACGCACACACACGCACACACACGCACACACACGCACACACACGCACACACACGCACACACACGCACACGCACGCACGCGCA
This sequence comes from Gammarus roeselii, assembly GCA_016164225.1. NCBI lineage: Eukaryota > Metazoa > Arthropoda > Malacostraca > Amphipoda > Gammaridae > Gammarus > Gammarus roeselii. The sequence goes on from SDVV010006725.1 coordinate 102, forward strand.
CGCACGCGCACGCACGCGCACGCACGCACGCACACACACACACACACACACACACATATCTATGTTCTAATCCTAATAATTGTAATAAGTTCTTTGTATCCTAGAATGTACTGGGAATTAAATAAACTGCACATTTTTCAACTATAAAGTTGAATAACAAATTCACTTTTATTGTAGATTGAATAAACTAGCATCTATTGTAAAAGTCTCTGCACTTGACAATTTTCAAGTCTGTTGTATAGCAATTGGTTTTTGTTTCAGTAAATGATTAGCAATTCACTGTTAACTACTTCAACATATGTATATAAAAACTTACTTGCAGAGGTGACAAAGATCTTGTCCATGCCTGTAGTTTGTACTGTACCAAACAGAACGCTGAAAATGTGTTCGGAAAAATAATCAATATAATCATGTTCTAATGAGTTTGAAACTATTTTTACGTGGTAAGCATACGCTAGGCATTTGGCAAAATATGTTTTACTTGAACACTTTAGTTGTGTTGCCACATGTACTATGTTCATGGCCAATGTAGTACAAGCAGTGGTGACTGTATGTGTGCAGAACTCTGCTCAGACTGGTACTGAAGCAATAGAGTTACACACGAACCTTTTTATTTTTGGGTATTAACATATTTACTTGGGTCAAAAGGCAGTAACATACTCATTGTGCTTCTCAAACAGATGAAAAATAAATAAAAGGCACATTTTCCACCAGAAAGTCCTAAAATGTTCATTTTTAGCTGTCATTCACTCTTTTCCTATCAAATTTGATGGGTGGTCATTTGGGATTATAAATGGCTCGTAAGTCAGAGCTAGTGTAGTGACACTAGGCCTGAGATCAGATCTTTGGCAACCTATTTTGGAACAAATCCAATAATACTATAGCAATACCTTGAGTATTTGAGTTCTGAGCAGTATGGTGTATAGACATACAGCCATTTCCCCTAGTTAAGAGGATGGCTAAGTTAGGCTGACACAGAGGAGGGAGGCGCCCAATCTCCCCGCCACAAGATCGCCGTGTCCATGCCGAGGCTCAAACACGTGACATGCAGCACCAGAGGCTGACAGTGGAGTCGGGCACGCTAACCACTCGGCCACGGCGGACAGTACGTATTAACTACAATTGCCAAAGCACACATCAAACAAAAAAAGAAGCTGATCACTTCAAACAGTTCAACTTGTGCCAGGTTTTGGCCAAAAGTAGCTACTGTCACTATTGTGGAATAGCAAATTTTTTTATTTACTAGGGATTTATTTGGTGAGGTGTTTTGGACTGATATCAGCATAACAAATCAGAGAAAGAGAATGTAGATAAAATATAATCCCATAAAAAAGCCTAAGCTCTGAAAATCTTAGAGTAATTCCATTTAAATGTGTATGAACAGCAGTGCAATTAAAAAAATGCATTTGAAATAAGAAAAAAAATGCAGAGAAACAATGCTGCACTAGAAAATGGCATAGGGATATGACTAATGGCAACCAACATTATTAAAATTATTTGAATAATAATATGCTGTATGAGCATAAAATACACCAGTACAAGTACCCAACACCTTGCCTTTCATAGAAGTGAACATTGAGGGTCTATCAATAATAGGTTTTGTCCCATTCTTACCCCTCATAGTGCCCCGCCCTTGCCACTCATCTTCCATCCTGGTTTGCCTCCACTCTTCTGTCAATGAACCACAACCAATGTTCCTCCAGTATTGAGAAAAATAAAAATTATGTTTTTGATATCATATAAAAATGCATTCAAAATTAGACAAACTCTAGTCTCACTGATCTCAGATCTCATTCATGACCCAAAGTGTAAGTAGTCCGTGCTAGCCGGACATTTTAATACTCGAGGGCCAAGTTTGCTTATGTGTGAGTACATGAGTGTGAGAGGCACCTTGCCATCAGCCACCCCTCCTTCAGGAGTAAACAGCCTAGTGTCTGTATCTGTAACTTTGGCCAAAAGCTGAATTGATTCTACAACTCTTATTTGTGGGGTCTCAGGGAACCCTGGTTGTCTATTGCTCTGTATTGGTGGTACAAAAAATAATATATATATATATATATTGTGGGAATTGATATTTTACTTTTTAGAAGTGACTCCAAAATTGTGGTTGTCAAAAGTGAAGAGCTAGATCCAAAAGCCACACATACAAGTGCTGTCTTGAATAGTTTAGATTAGGACAATGGAAAATATTGAACTTATACATTAGGATCAAAATTTCAAAGGGAAAACCTTCTGGAGATTCACAAGTTCACAACTTAATAAATCAGGTATATAACCCTTATAAGAATAATGCTAAACAGTTTGAATAATTATCTTTAAAAAAATTGCTGTACATATATTTGCAACAGCAATAAGGCATGACAAGAAAACTAGAAAGCTTTTCAAATTCAATTGAATCCTAATAAACTTAGTCATGAGCAGACAAACAATATTGGTTGGCATCTGGTAACATTTAATGATAAAACTAATTGGTGTTCAGTAATCTCAGGAGAATAAACAAGTAAGTGTTCATAACAATCATCTAAATGGTTTGCCAACATTTATGAATAAACAGGACTGATGTTGGGTAATATGAACCAGTTAAATAAGAAATGTACATACTACAAAAATTATACTGCTTTTTTATGTAAAGATGTCCACTGCAACAACCATGAGGTAGAAGTTCAATCAATTTGGTATTTTGTGAGACAGATTAACCATTTCATTAAATGGCAACAATCAACGGCTCAAGATTGAGAAATTATGGGAATGATAAAATTAGACAGCAGCATGACCCCCTCAGTCTTACTACAAGCTTCAGATTTCTGCAACACAGTAGCTGAATTTTATTCATTAATGAGAAGGAATGTCAAGTGTCTAAAAAAAATATGTTTGGTGTAAAAAAGCTTCAGTAAGACTACTGTTTCAAAGCATGTCTAAACCAGATTAGAGAACATATAAACACTTTAGATGGAAGAATTTAGTAAATGAACACAGTGAATTCATTATTGGAAAAACTTCAGTCCTCACCAAGATTTGAACACTTGTTGCATGAATACAAGTCCATCACGCTAACCCCTTGGCCATCCAGCAAAATGAAGTTGTGATTCAAGCTTTTTTTTTGGTATTGTACTGATGTTGTGGTATGGCTTTTCTTCTTTTCTGCTTGACACTTCTTCAGATTGATTAATTAAATTGATGTTAATATAGCTGTATTTGAATCCTAAATTGTTCATTCTTCTGTCTGTTTTCAGACTTAATTATTAATGCTCTTTAATGCCTCTACAATTCCCAAATAGATTCTAATGTTTGATTGATCCTTTGTTCCAAGATATAAGCCATCAACTTTAAATAAATTATCTGTCTTCTTATGGATTTCATTCCAATCAAAACTAGCAATGAACATTTAAACTACCCGTTGAGCATTTTTATTCATCAGATGTGCAACATCTATTTGGCTGGATGAGTTTGTATGATCTCTCTTGCATGGCAAATCCTTGAATACAGACTGACATTTTTAATGTATATAATTTATAGCTAGTGATCTAATAGTACTGAGATTTTGATTATAAGTTCTATAGTATGATGGTATTTGCTATTATTTATTGACACATCTGAGCTGCATGGGGTTTTGAGGTGTGCATAAGTGGTTTCAAGCGTCAAATTTCATGTTGATTGCCTTGATTATTGGGCCTTGATTCTGCAGTTCTCGTCAGGGTTGTGGTTGGTCCTTTGTGGGCTAGAGTGGTCACCATTTGGATGCTCTGGTGGTTGGGATTGAGTGCTTTGCATTTCAACCTGGACTGTTATTTGAATTTGGACCACTTTTTTTGCAATTCTGAAGCACTTGCTAGACTTGGGTGCCTTCTGTCCAAGTAAGACTGGTTTTTGCACTAGAGCCTTCAGCTAGCTATGTTAATAGTTTGTCTAATTCATTGTATTCTCTACGGTTATTTCATCCACTGGTCCCTCTCTTCATCTCTAGTTTTCATGGTTCTAATTTGTATTTTTGTTTCCCTTAATTGCCCAAATTCCACAGCAGCCCTACTGGACTATTCTTCATCTCTTCCTCTTGCTCTAGCACCCATGCACTTTGGTTTTTAGTATAAATTTTATCAATCTTCAAGCAAAGTTTTAATTTACAGTTCAATTATTTAAAATTTGTTTCCTGTTTTTGTGATAAAATATAGTTTATTATCATCTTTCATTTTCTGGATACTCAATCATAAATTATTAGTCAAATTATTCCTAAGCTGTTAGCAAGACGGGCCTCATTGTTAGACCGTGGCCAGTGCGTCAGGGTTGGTCCATGCGTTTAACACTGTTTAAGGTCAACTACCATTTTCTCTGTTCATCACCGTTATAAAGAGATAGCACAATAATTGTGCTCAAGATGTTACAAAGAACATGCCAACAATTTTGAGTGATTGGGTTTACTACTGCGTGGAGTCTGTCTTTCACAACGCCAAGGTGAAAGATCTGCCCTTCTGCCTCCTTACAGACAGTAACTCCCAAGATGCTGAGGCCATATGGTCCCAGCATACTCCAGGTAGCAACAAGGAGCTATCTCACTCAAGTTACCTTGCTCCAGAGCACCAAAGATTTGCAGTTGCTGTTCAAGTGCTGGGGGCAATTGTACCCCAGCACCTGCTGAGAGAAGATGGAGAAGAGAAGAAACATGGATTCCATGCAGGAGATCCAGACTCAGTGAAAGGAATCTCAAGAATGTTTAGATTTGAGTGACTAAGCTTTTCTAGCATGCTGGAGTCAAGCCTCCTTACAGTGTCAAACAAAAAAACAGCAACTAGTGCAGCATTAAACTATAGACAAACCTTAGATAACATTAGACTTGGTATTTCTGAGACAAAGTCAATGACCTTTGAGGAGAATGTTGAAGGCATGCATGGGTGCCACAGGAGGTACAGGAAATCCTAAGGTGCTGAGGCCTTTGGTCTCAGTACTCTTCAGGTGGCAGATCTCAAGCACAAGGACAGCAAAAATGGACAGAAGAAAAAGCAGGAAGCATAAAAAAAGTTTGCTGAAATGAAAAGACCCAAATTGGCTGTTACAGGATACCCAACCAAAGGGAATTATTAGGATAAGGAAGTGTGAACTAAACATAAGATGCAAACGAGGTAAATTAGTGTTGACTAATATCACAATGTAGAAAAAAAAAAAAGTGAATGGTAAAAAAGAGAAGTGTCTGAAGGAAAATAAAGGTGTTTACCCTCCCGGATGGGCCGCAACTCAGTGCTGCTCGTGAACCTACACTTGACATGCAAGGTTGCAAACTAAGGCACTGTTAAAGGCAGTTCACTGCAACACTTTTTGTAGTGACAAAATTGCATTGTGATTGAATGTCAAAACAAATCATTCTAATGCAGAAAAGAATTTGATCAGAGCTCAGAAGGAGGAATCTGATCCACATAGCAAGCAATTTATTACAGACAACTAAAAGACATTAGCCTAATTTTAAACCAATCCTAATCTGATTTCAGAAACATTAGCAAAGGAAATACATTTGCCACGAATCACAGTCAATTAACATGTGAGGATGGTCAAATTTAATTTTTTTGATGACTCCAGCAGGTACTTCACTAAGGAATTTCAACATATGGAATTATTTACCTGCACATATCAATAGATAAGATAACATTAGTGACAAGTTCTTTTAACGCGCTGGAGTTTATCACTGCCTTACTGACGCCGAACGTCTAACCAGCAACTAGATTAGATTAGATATATTTGGTTTACTACTGTGTGGAGTCAAAGTCCCCCATGATGCAATTGATGAAGGTATGCACAGGTGCCACTGGAGGCACAGCAACTGCTAGGGTGCTGAGACCATATGGTCCCAGTACTCCCTGGGCGGTAACAAGGAGCGTTCTGCTGAACTTGCTCTGGTCCAAAGTCCCTGGGATTTGCAGTCATCCTAAAGGTATCCGGAGCAATTGCACACTGAATCCTATCATGAGGAAGTTGAAGGAGCAACAACAAATGAAGATCCGGTGGCATCAGATCTACATCAAGTGTACGAGATCTCATACATGAGAAGAGCAAGAATGGAAAGGAAAGAGAAAAGCTATGGAAAAAGTTGTTTGAAAGAGCATAACTTGGCTTTTATTAGCCACTTGATGGGTAAAAGTTTAGCACCAGTTTGCAACAACTATTGGGAGAGTGGTCAGGAGAGAGAAAGAGGGAAGTTAAGTCAAATTTGAACTCGACAAATGATGCAAATGAGGTAAATAAAAGCAAATTAAATTCAGGATTGACACTGAAAAGGAAAAATAGGGAGGGGTGAAGAAGAGAGTCAGAAACAAAATAAGGGTGTTCACCCCAACCCTCCCAGTCGGGCCATGACACCGTCCAGCCTATGAACCAAACAGATGACTGGGGTATCAATTGACTAGGCATGATGATTCAAAAACAGTACTCATGAAACACACATATGATGTATTCTGTGAGCATGGTCAATTTTATGGACAAATGCAGTCATGCTCTTGAAAGTAGCTAGCTAGCAAGTTACTTTTATTTTATTGGGCTGTTTAAATCAGCAACATTCATGTTTAGTACCAGGTATGACTAATAAATAGTTTTTTCAACTGGAAGAGTGGAAAGCTCATAACAAACTTTCAGATTTACTAGACGTATACTACGTGTTTTTCAGTGTTCTGACATGCATGGGCATCTGTGCCTCCAATTCTGGTAAAGATATCATCCATGGCCAGTGAGTGTGTGTGTGTGTCTGTGTGTGTGTGTGTATGTGTGTGTGTGTGTGTGTGAAGCAGCTTTGAAATCACCAATTTCTTTTAATCAAATTTCATCAACTATAACATTTGAGATAGAGTATTAAATCCTTGTAGTACTAATATATTTCAACCTTTTGTATGTGCTTTTCAGCCAAATTTGGAGAACTAACAGCACTGTAGTCTAGCAAGAATATGCATAACTCAACTTCAGTCAAATAATTATGCAGAATTTAAAGCATTTTTGAACATTGCTACCACCTACACAAGCTAGAACATGAAAGTAGACATAAAAATATTGCTTACATTACAAGCAGTAAAATAAAGGAGAAACAACAGTTTGATTACATAGAAGATTACATAGCTTAATTATCTTTCTATGAGTAGCTAGTAAAAATTCAACTGCAGTGTAACATTAGACAAAAATCTAAATCCAATAATCAGTTTAGTAACCTCATGTAGTTTTCAGAATTTATTCTAGTTTTGATAAGTCATTATTTTACAATCTATTAAAAAATGTTTTTAGCTGCTTGAGATTGGAATTCTTATAAATGACAAATTCTTTGTCATCAAATATCAACCACCTAGACACCCTCAGATAATGGAGAGGAAATCATCTACTGCTGAAGTGTGGTAGTCAGTAAACCTCCTTGGCTGCTCAAAAACAAAAGCAGAGTGCCAACTCAGTCAATTGATAGTAATGATGCTTATCTGAGATAAATTGTTCAGTCTAACAGGGATGGGTGTTTGACTCAACATATTCTCTTTGATATTATTGGATTAGATAGAACAATACACTTTGAAATTACTTACAACACAAAAAAATATGACAGGACAAGTATTTTTCCATCTTTTAAGAGACCATGATCATTAATAGCAGGACATCACTTGCCCCCTGCATCGACTGAATTTGAGGGATCTAGCGGCTGTTGGCCGCAGTGCAAGGGCTGGTTCCTGGCCGTGGACGGAGACAGGACTGGTGGACCAGCACAACTGCTGGCCAAAATGATTTCATTGAGCGTGGCAGTGGCAGAGCAGCTGCTCTCATCACCACTGCGAAATAATTTACAACTGGTAGCAGAAGTAGAGTTCTCCTGCCTGCCAGTTGCATTACTTGAGGTGGACTTGTTGGTGCTCAGGTCAATATGCAGGATCTCAGTGATGTGAAGAACGATCAGGTTTATAGCAACTGCGCATACGTACGTGATGTTTGTAGAAATGGAGGTGATGGTGGTAGTGGAGTTTGGAGGGCAAAACATGTTGTGGGGAAGGAAAGGGAAAAAGCACTTCAGCAAATAGCTAAATCAAAAATACACAACCATTGTTCAAAGGTAGATATGCAATACAGAGTGAATCAAAAACCAAGCTGTAACAGCTAATGATGATTGCTAAACAAAATATAGTCCCTTAGAAATCAGAACACATCATGGAAGTCGGGTAATGGAAAAGGTTTATAGAATGAAGCTATAGGAAGTAGTAGCTATAACACACAATAACAGAAACAGATGTTAGCAGTTATATATAAAATTGTCAAGTCATTGCTATAAAGGTTTACTTTCCATTAGCTAGCTGTATGTATCAGTTTGACTAAAAGAGTATAGAAAAAAAGTAATATTTATTACAATTTTATAGCAGAATAATTATTAAAAACTGTACACAGACCATGGGTAGAAATTTGTAAGGCAGAATGCATTAGAATTAATTCATCAATGACATTCTTGCTGATGAAACTCAAATTTTGAAACCACCATCCATGAACAAATTCGGCTCAATTCTGGTTGTTTGGAAAGATCTGTAACCAATATCCACATTCTTTCATGTAGCTGCTTATGGTCAATCTGTGGCTATAAAATTTCTTCATTGATTAAACTGGTCAAAATCTGTTTTGAAACATGATATTTTCTCATGTATGTGTATCAATAAGTTAAATGATGAAATTTAAATAAATAAATTCAATTGCAACACAATATACAGCAAAACATAATAAATACAGTAATTGAAGCTACTATAATGAGTGATAATCAGTTTAGTGAATATCATAGTTCTTGTGTCTTTATTGGACAAAATACAAATCAAACCATGTACACCAGTGAAATGAAATTTGTTGATTGTTCATCTATAACAATGAAAATATAATTTTTCCAGTATTTATTGAACTTGATATGGATTTATAATATTACCAGTCAGTCACTCAACATGGTTGCTGAATGATTCTACTCATAATTTTTATATATTTTTGGTAAGTAAATCCAAACAAGATAATTAAATTTTTATGTTTGGATTCAATCAAAAAAATTTCATTTGCTACTGCACATATCATCTACTATGAGTGGGAAACAGGTGACAAACCAAGTCAGACAAAAAATATGGTCAATTGGTCAGAAATTATCTTTTTTTTCTTCACAGAATTATTTATATTCAGACTGGAACATTATTGTCTTAGGGAAACTTTCCATTCCTCTGCATGTCATAAAAGGAGGCATGTTGCCACTATTTTGCTGGTTATACTGCTTCAGCAGACTTACAACAAGAGAATTTAAATAACAAGATATTGAAAATTATTATTGTTTGAAAGTAAATTAATGTAATCTAGCTTTTGACCAGCAAGAGGACAACTCAACAAAAGGAGACCATCATCCAGGGTTAAGCTCACCACGATTGAAATATTTAATACCCGTTGAAAAAAATCTTAGGAATCCACAAATAGTGTGAAAGCATATGTTAGCTGCCAATTACTAGTGAAAGAGTAGAACCAAGATTATTTAAATGGTCCTTACAACACAGAAAGAAAGTTTGTATTGAAAACCCACACACAAATTCACACCTTCAAAATTGCAAATTTCATAATTGGTTCAGACTGAATTTGTTAAATTGTGAATATGAAAATTTCAAAGAGAACAAACGCTAATGAAATTGACTCAGAAAATTATCCTCAAAATTGGATATAGCTACTACAAAAATGGACAAGTACAACGTCAGATTATAGATAAATTCATGGTAAGAGTCAGCTACTCCTAGATAAAAGCAAAAGGTTGCTCAAAATATGGTTTGATTTTACAACTGTATGCAAAAATAGGCTAATATTTTGTATTATAACATGCAACAAACACAAACCATACTTTGAACAATGCACAATAGTTGAAAGAATTGACAGGTGACAGCCAAAAGTTAACCCTCACACACTTGCAACAACTTTAAAATATATTGAAAAAGATTCTTGTGTCAAAATTCAGTGTCACAATTGTTTGTAGGATGCTGTTCAGATGTTTCATTTGATTGAAAATACAAATTAAGCCATGGTTTGTTTTATATAAATGCTATTTGCTCCATTATAAAAAAAGGAAAAATGCTTTAGTAGAAAACTGGCTATTCACATCACCTAATTAATTTGTACCACCTTCTGGCAGGTTATAAGAAAATATTGCCAAAAAATTATAACATTTTTTTTTTTTACATAAAGCATTTTTTTCTGTCAAATTATTGTTTGGTAATGTTTTATTCTGACAATTTGTGAAATGAATTTGTGTTACCAATTTTTTTTTAACCATTTCACAACAATCAAATGCAAAAGTCATACACATTAAATGAAACTTCATAATTATGTTAATTAATTACACTAACAACCCTGCAAATAAAATTGTTGCAACTTGGGACATCACACCAAATTGCCAAAATGATTCTTTATATCCAAATAAAATCAACCAAGCAGTTACTGGGATAGCCAAATTAGAGATTAACTTCAAACTGTGATGTTATCAATCTTGTTAGAAAAAAAGTGTTTTCAATCATGTTAGGATAAAAATAGGAGTCATAATTAGAAAAAGCCAATCTACAAAATACAACAATGCAAAACTTTTTTTGTACCATTACAAAGCCAGGACAGATAACCTAATGAAATTACATTACTTGCTGAATAGTAGAAGTCACCTTTGCCTTCCCACAAGCCTTAAATGATAAAATGTTATAGAATGGAAGATCGATTTCAGCCAAGGTCATTGCAACAGTTACCAATATCAGTAATGTCTAGTTATTGTTGTTGACAATTGCACCAGGAGCATCAACAATTTTTTTTACCAGCAACTGATCGACACTCAAAGCAGTAGCTACTATGGATGAAACCTAAATTGTTTGTAGAGGATGGAGATGCAAGTGCAAATTGAGGTTTGGAATTCACGTGTTTGATTTTTGTCTTACAAATCTTTGGAAGCTTTTAAAAACGTTGTTAAGTTAGTATAGCTACCAAAAAATTGCTCAGTAGCACCATCAAAGATAGCATACTTTCCTTATCTTGTCATGTTAGTACAAAAAGTCATTGCTCATCAGAACTACCAAAGTTGTGTAGTTAGTATACCAAGTTTCTACTAAGGATCAACATCAAAATCCCATTCTCTCCATATAATGTGATGTGCGAATACAAAGTGACTGCTCAGTAGCACCAAGACCACAACTCCCTTATACTGTTCTGTGAGTATACCAAGTGACTGTTTAGTAATGGGATCTAAGTTGCTATGTTAGTGGCTATATGAAATGCCTGCTTAGAAGCATCATCGAAGATAACACACTTTTCAAGTAGCTATGTGCTTAGTGACACTTTCAGAGATAAAATTATCTCCGTATCCATGTATGACTAAAAAAAAATCACATCTATGACTGCCACATAGAAAAACTTTCCAGCTGACTAACAACACCATCTCACACACCATAAGTAAACATCAACCAAATTAAGTAGCATCTAATATGTTTTATCTATTTTGACATATATACAACAATTCATAGAGCTCTCAATAATGAAGTTCATTTAGCACACTGATAATACATTTAGTCTTCAAGTAAATAAGAGCAGCAACAAAAAGTAAACAAAAGGCAGTATCACATGGAACAAACGGAGGTATCTGCTTCAATTTTATTAGTGATAATCTATAGAGCTACATTAGTTCAACAATGTTCGACAGCTTACAGCAGTATTGAACTGCTTTCAGAAACCTTCTCATGAACAGAAAGCAGTGCGCTTTTGTAGGTCAAAAATTGAAGATACTGTAGCTAGGAAGATGGAATCAGTATAAAAAAGTTTTGGGTAACAGCAAAAAAATAGAGGTGAATATCACTCAGAAAAATAGTGAACGTGCATAAGGCTGCAATCATGATAGCAAATAATTCTCTCCTCTCTTCTGCACATTTAATCCTGTAGTTATAAATAGGATATATAGATACTTAGTATTGTATATATAAAAATGTCTATAAAACTAGTTATTACATCTATAAAACATAAATGGAAGTTTTTACAGAGATATGGAATTCATAAGAAAATTTGCTACTGAACCAGGTATATATATTAAAGGATGTATACAATCAGAAAAGTAATAACCATTGCATAATAAGTGAATATATGTCAATATCACTGAAAATCCATAATTTTTGTATAATGTAATCAAAACTGCTATGCTTGCGTGATTTTTGCTGTCCAACACCACAATAGTTTCATCATTGATGAGAGAGCCACCTTGTAGTGCTGGCTCTCCACAAAAGTTTTCCTAATACAGTCACAATACAGCAGGGCACTTAGTCCCTCAATTCAGACATGGGTAATCAAATTTTATACATGTTGTAGAATATCAGGTCCTTTATGAATAATAGCTCTAAGTTGATAGTTACCTGGAACAGCAGGCAGTTTTGTGAGCAGAAACTTCATACAATGCAAACAATGCCCAAGATGATTTCTAATGATATCCACAAGACTTGCCTTATAGTTAAAATTTCCAAAAAAACAGCACCAATATTTTTAACCATTTCATGTGTATCATGCAGTCCAAATAATAAGTCAAAAGCAGAATTAAAGAAACCTACCTTAACTTGCTAGCTACACCATTTTTCCCCCCAAAAAAAAACATTCAGATGACCAAAGGTAAAACATTTTTTTAAATATATCATTCCAAAGGGCATTTAAATAGTACAATCAAAGGAACAAATTGTTTAGTAACAAGAAACAAACCAAACAAATTTATTTAAAAAATCAAATCCATTAAGAAAATTGACAATGCAAGCAAATTAGGCTAGCTTAGAAATGACAAAAGGCAATAAAAAGGAAGTATTTACCTAAACAATAACTTGAAACTTACCAGTGTTTTCAGCACCACGAGGTATGATCACATCAGCAAATTTCTTTGTCTGAAAATACAACAGAAGAACTAATCAAGTGGAATGGTCCCAAGCAAAAAATTTTGTCAGCCTGAGAATTTACAGGTAGATTTTCAGAATAATGATACACAGTGATGTGCCATCAGGACAATAAATATGTTATCTTGAAATTAATAAAATCAGTATTCCTTCTATGAGACATTAGATATTTATGAATGTATGGACTGATACAGCTGTTTACTCTTGTATGAGCCTGCAATCACACATAGCTACAATCTCAATTGCAAGGGAAGTGAGAATCGATAGTTTGAAAGCAAGGTATTCAGTACAGTGATCTATACATCTACTATCATCTTCAGTGACATGCTCATCAAGGATTATAATTTATAGAAACATAAAATTAGTAGCTACCTATAAAATATATGAATTAGAACAGAAACCAAAAAGAGATTATTATAGCTCAGGTAATTGCAATTGCTGATAACCTGGATTGATCAATGGTTAGTGTTTTACAGAGCACAGGACTTCTCAGGAAATAAAAACAAAATGGACTTCAATATGCCTGCACTGCTGCAACCATTGTTCAAGTCTTTGATGAAATCAATATAATATCTGCCTAAATTCTTGAAATTCCATAGGTGATTCAACTAATGAAACATATAGACTACTTTAATACACATAGATTACATATTTATATAAATGTTAGAACACGCCATCATTTACCAGACTTTTATATACTTATAGCTACAAAATGCTACTATATACATACCCTCAAAGAAACAGTTATATGCAATTCAAGGAAGTGAGTTTTATTGCATATGTATTTGTATATTCACTAAGGATGAAAGCAACATGAAGACCAGCCATCAACTAAAAAAATTAAAGAGAAAATTCACTTACCGGAAGACAAAACTCTTCAAAAGCAGGCTTTACAAGCTTTGTATACTGAGAGAGGACATTTTCCAGGTTTCGGCCACGTTCACGGGTGTCTCGCATAACTGTAAAAATTAAGGAACTTTGAGCATCATATTAGGCCACATTCTTGACTATGCCACAAACACAGAATCTTAGACTGTATCCCATTCTTCTTCAACATCTCACATGCCTTGCTGTCTCAATGTAATTTTTGCAGTGGAAAAAATTATAATTCAATGCATGAATGGAGCACGTCTGAAAAAATCCGCATGGGCTAAACTATTGCATATATTACAATTACAATCACAATTTAGTGGATCTACAACAAACACCTGTATACTAACCTCTTCGAGCCAGTCTTGTATCTGCATCTGAATCAACAAATAGCTTCATGTGGAAAAGATCACGAATTTCTTTTTGGTAAAACATGAGAATGCCCTCAAACAAAATCACATCAGCTGGGTAAATAGTGGTTTGCGTTTCCAGGCTGCACATAAATAAGAAACATCAACAATAACAAGGTCAATGTAGGTAACTACATAATGAAAAGAAGTTTTATATATTATTTATATATATATAAATATATAAATATATACATATATATACATATACATATATATATATATATATATATACCCATATCAACAGATGTTGGCAAATGGTGAAGGCATCAGCCAAACATTGCTGATAGTTTAAATTATAACTTATCAATATTATAGATATTCATAATAAAAAAAAAAAATGGATTCACTACTAAAATTACAGTGGGCGTGTTATCAAATTTTGCAACAGTCATGTACGTATTCTAAATTAAAATATGCTAATGGTGTCCAAAGGTTATAAGCCATTAGCATATTTTATAGGCCTCATTCATAGGGCCTGTGAGGGAATAACTCAAAGATAATTTTCTAAAACATGAAAATAATATGTTGCATCATGGTTAAAGTGAAGTACAGGGTAGGGATTTGCTTCAATAAGACAGATGTGCTGCTACCAGGTGTAGTAGATTGCAATTGAAAAGTCCAACTGTATTCACTGTAGGTGCATTCAAAACTGCTGCTGCTAGGGACAAATCCATATTTCTTTAGTGGTGGGACAGCAGATTTCAACATGAATCAGCATGCACCCACTGCCTGTGGGTAGATGGAAGCACGCCTCATCTGAACAAAAGATTGCATCTCAATGCAACCAAATGTCAATTCGAGATGAGGTCACACAACACAGTAAATATATCCAAAAAATATAATGTGGAACAGAGCAAAAAGACAAACAAGATTCATATACACAATTTTCGTGCCAAAAATTAGGGAGAAGACATTTGTAGAGGTAGCAAGAGAGCGTGCAATAGATTAGGCAGAAGTACAGAATGATTGTGAATGGATGGTTTTTAAAGCAGCTCCGATGCACATTCCCACCCTTGGCGTCTCAATGAGAGAGGGGATGTCATGATTGGGAGACACCTTGTAGTTATGTGGCTACCGATTCATTTACAACACTTGATATCTAAACAAAGTTGGCAGATCCATTATATAGACACAATTGCATGTGAATGCAGTAAAAAAAATACATGTTTTATGTTTCAAGTGTATGGAAAGATGTCTTGCTCATCAATTTTTTGAATGATTGATTTGGTGAGCCCAGTCATCAGCAATTGTTTTTCACTTGCCACCTCATCAACGCCACAGCCATCTTTCATTTGTTTGTTAGTCGAATTTATTAAAAAAATCAATACATATCTTTCCCATCGAGCATATGGACATGGACCTTAGACTTCAGGTGAGGACCCTGGTCTCTTGGTGAGGACTCATCTGTTAGTGAAGACCTTGTCTATCAGCATAGAAGCCTTATCTTTGCATGAAACTATAATCTATAACCATCAAATTTTTCATGAGATGCACCACTAAAATCCCAACAGCAGGGGCCAAGGAGGATTGGAATAGCATCAAGAGATGTTGAGTAACCAGGTTCCAGCACTGATGGCCTCTGCAGGGGTATCCACAGACAAGTATACTCAATATTCTCGTCTTGAAACCACAACTAATGATCTATAAAAATTTCTACTAAATTTGCAATGTATGTGCTATTGGCAAATGTGCCATATTTTCAGTAAATCTGCTCCAGATATATGCAATATTTGTCCAGTTTACAGTCACTTCACTTCTTCAAGTCTTTCAGTTGGACTTTATCTTGCAATGGAGTAATTCTTCATCATTCTTGTGGGACCAAGGTGCAAGAGGCTGTTAGTTCACAATAACACCTTATGAATTGATTAATAATATATCTTTGAAGTGTGGCTTATATAGTTATATATTGTCTAATTATTTTCCTACCAATTTATTTGCTTAATTTGGCTTTTACCTTTGCTTCAGAAAATTTGGTTGCAATTTGGAACTGAACACCCAGAGCAAAAAGGAGCTAGTGACAGCGTGTTTGAATTTGTGGCCTTATGTCAAGAGAGTTCATTTAGTTCCCATTATTTTTTTCATCTTTAATTCATTGCAGAACTACTTGAGCTACCTGCAAGTGCCACTTAAACATGTTTCAGCTATAAATATATATATACCTATAAATAGCTGAAAAACTTCTATGATGTAGCTACTTATTGTTCAATATTATAAAGATATAAAGATATTGTGTGAAATAACATTATATGTATATCAATTCCATGAGCAAACACAGAAGCTAAATTACATAATGAAAACATATAGACATCTAGGTGTCTGTGGCAGAATCCCCTTAGAGCTTCAAGACGTATAATGCGGCCAAGTAAAATTACCCACCGTGAATTAGTAACAAAATCATAATCAGGAATGTTGCAGATCTCTCCAGCTTGGATTTTTTTTAAAGTCTTCAAGATCAGATCTGTGTCAAAAGCTTCTGGATGATCAAAGTTGAAAGCCCCCTGAAACAGAATAGACAAAATATCTATTTATAATATTACATAAATAAGAAAATCATTAATATGTAGCTACAATGATTGTTAAGAAAGATTATGTTCACCTAACAAATGTTGACAATCAAACCATGAGAAGGTGAAACAATTGCTCTCACACATAATCTAATAAGAGGATCAAATAGTAAAATTTAACACATAACAATCTCAACCCAACAGAAACCTTTACTTCATCTCAGTAACAGCACTGCAGAGCCAACACAGGGATATCAGTATTGTTTTAAAAACAAAGTTGTCATGGTTGCTGTTCATTATTGGATATGTCTGATATTTTATAGCCCACAATTTGAAACATTTGTGCTATTATCACTGGTCAGATATCTTAATTTATTTTTAAATTTAAAATTGCCATGTCTTTGAATTACATCAAGTAAATAATTGTGGCCAAAATTTACCAAATGATATCAGATAGCCAGTACCTATTATTGTTTATACAGTCTCATTAAGATTTGAAATTACATAATAAAAAATAAATAAACAAGTGCCTTTATACTACATTGAAAATTTGATCAACACAAACCAGGATGAAATTTCAGATTTCTGAGTGGACCATTTATGCCCAAGAAAGTGAAAAGGTCCTACTCTTGGTGTAGCTAATAAGAATATCTCTCCCATCATATATTTTCTGTATTCTTAGTTTCTGTATATTTCAGTCATCAAAGACACAGAGGTGCCCCCTCTGTGTCTGCCTAACTTAGCCACCCCCCTAACTAAGGGAAAACAGCTGTATGTCTATACATGTCTATACATTCTCAGTTAAAATTATTAAATGATCAAATATATTGGTAAAAATTGCACAATATCAATCATACAATTTAGTTTTTTGGTTGTCTTCATAGCTCATAGTACTCAAATTGTATTGCAACTGGCTGAAACATTTTACACACAATTAAACTTTTCACAAATATTGCACTTGTTAACGTACATGAACAAAGTAAAATGTATAAGAAAAAAGTGCATTTAACCAAGTCAAACTTAATCAAGGTTAGTAGGTACAGTTAATCTGTGTACCAAAATACAAATTGATCAAGCCTTGGTCTTTGAAAACACACGTGAAAAAAGGGCAAACTGCTATCTTCATTCACAGAATTGGGTAAGTGGTTGTCATATAAAAGCCCTATTCTGAGACGAATTGAAAGACATGAACCGTTTTTTTTAAATCTGCACCAAACAAATATATTTATATGTGTGTATATATACATATATTGAGCTACACATATATATATATATACAGATATACATATATACATAGGTATATAGGTATATAGGTATATAGGTATATAGGTATATAGGTATATAGGTATATAGGTATATAGGTATATAGGTATATTGGTATATAGGTAGCTATATATATATATATATATATACATAGGTATATATACATAGGTATATATACATAGGTATATA
>SDVV010006726.1:0-18236 GCA_016164225.1 Gammarus roeselii
ATACACATACATACACATATACATACACATATCCATATGTATTGAAGCGTACATAAACAATATGGGGTTATTTTTTCAGACGAAATTTTAGCATAAAAGTACACAGATCTACAGATACAGATACATACATATATTCATTTGTATTCAAGCGTACATAAACAAAATGGTGTTATTTTTTCAGACGAAAATTTTAGCATAAAAGTACACAGATCTACAGATACAAATACAGACACAGATCTAAACTGCGTGTTATCAAACAAAATGGACATCAAGTCAGATTAACAATAATAATAATAATGATAGTAAAAGTCAATAGGGACAGAGCACGCTGATGTGAAATTGCAGTATTCGGCAACAGTGCAGCCGCGTTTGAGTTGGCAGTTACCATTTGTTTGAAGACAGATACAAAGAGAGATCAGAGGAACATAGAATGTGAGGTTATGTTTGTGTTTTGTTGACAGGGTGATGGTGTTGATGCTCTGAACGAGCTAATATAGTTTCATGTTATCAGTTTCGTCTTAATCGTCATCAATTGTTTGACTCTGCCTGCCCCTGCCTACGGGCAAGCAATAGAGTGGTATATTTCTGCTTGAAAGAAGATACGGTTGCGCAATTCTGAAAGTCAGCTGGTAGCTTGTTGAAACTTTTTGAAACTGAAATAGTGAAAGCTTTGGCCCCAATCTCTGTTTTCCTGAACTCTGTGTCAAATTTACGTTCCTTGTTGATCGTTGATGTGCCGCTTTTCGAGTTGTCAACACAACACCGTTTGAACAGGAGAGCTTGTTCTGAATTTAAAAAACTCATATTGCTTCAATCAGCTATAATCGTTCCTGGATGTTCACCACCCCAGTTTTTTAGGAATTGGTGTCACGTGATCGCTCTTTCTAAAGTTCCCGTCGTGAGCTACTTTTGCGGTGAAGTTCATGCTACGTTGAATGTCTGCGAGTAATGTTTTCGTGCAATTACCCCATATGGTAGGGCAGTAGTTTAAATGTGAAAAGATCAGAGCATTGATTGCAAGAAGTGTGTACTTGAAGTTGAGTTGTTTCTTCGTTTGTTTGAGAAACATGAGTGTACCATTCAGTTGGGAACATAGCTCATCGACATGATGTCCAAATGTCGTATTGGGATCAAGCCACACTCCCAGACTTTTGACTCTGTTGTCTAGAGAAATTTTTGCTCCCATAAATCAACAGCAAAATTCTCGGGAACTCTCCGTATATTTGCTTTGGATCCCAGGATAATGTACTGTGTTTTACTTGTATTAACTTTTTAACATATTTGAAGAATACCAATAATTTATGTGGGTCAGCGCTGCTTTTTCATCCTTCTTCAGCTTTTCTAATTCGTTTACCGGTCTAATGAACAGCAATTGAACATCGTTTGCGTATAATGTCATTCTGGCGTTGTCGAGAGGGTTTCCACAGTTTACGTCATTGATAAACAGAAGGAAAAGAACCGGTCCGAGAATCGATCCTTGTGGCACCCCGAAATTTACCGGTCTGGAAGAAGAGGATACCTCCCTATCTAACACGACAGACCGGGACCGATACCTCAGATAGCTTTCAAACCAGGGTGTTTGGATGTTCAGCTGCAACAGTTTTTGCAGCAAAATTTCGTGATTTACACTGTCAAATGCTTTGGAGAAGTCCAGTAGCACGAGTAATGACAAACTGTTTTCGTCTATAGCTTTGCATACGAGTTCGGCGATTTTCAGTAGCGCATCTTCAGTAGAGGTCTTACGTCTGTATGCATACTGACAGTCATTGACTAGGTTTGCTTCTTCCAGGTAGTCAAGGAGTTGACGTGCAATAATCTTTTCCAAGATTTTGTAGTTACTGATAGGAGGGTTATAGGTCTATGATTTGCAGGGTCGTTTACCTCCCCCTTTATATAGATAGCTTTGATTACCGCGTATTTAGAATTTTGAGGGAAGGTATTTGTTGCAATAATTGTGTTGATGAGCAGCTGGAGATACAGTAGATTTTTTTTATCCCGTCCTTGAGATACAGTTTAATGCTATTCCATCGTTATCACAAGAATTTGTATTTTTAAGCGCGTAGATAGATAGCCGTAACAGTTTCCAAACTGCTCACCGGGCTCGGTGTCCACATTTGGCCCTCCTTGGTGGAAGAGTTGTTTTGAGATGGAACTGTGAACCGAGTTAGCTTATGCATTACCGGTGTTTCGTGAACCACATAGGAAAGTTTGTTGTTTTCGTTCATTACCTCTTCGTATGTGTGCTTCCCAACGTTTTCAAAAAACTCATTGAATGATTCTGCTATATCTGCAGGGTTTTCATAATTTGAAATCTTTTTTGGTTTCTTGTGACGCACAATGTTCCCAAGGATGTTCCAAGAATGCGGTTTGTTTTTTGCTTTTTCTAATTCATCATGGTGCGCATCTCTCTTTGCTTTGCCTATTCGTTGTTTTACGCGTTTCCTCATCGGTTGGCAGACCACTAGCAAGACATTTAGAACACGCGATTCATCAGTGAGATCCGTGCTATTTGAGTCGGCGTTATTTTTTTCAGCATTTCTGTTGGCCTGACCTTTCAGAAACCTTTGAAAATATTTTGGGTTTTGTATCTCCTGATGGAGTTCAGGAGACATCCAGCTGACTGGAGGGCGTGTAAGTTTCTTGGTGACTATTGGTGCTACTGTGTCGAGGGCCGCTGGGAACGTTTCTGCGAAAATGGCCGATTGAGTATTAACATCGTCCGTATTACGCATGTCGTTGAGCAATGATACTCTGTTCCATAACTCTTGTTTCAACGAGCCTCGTATTCTTTGTTTCTATACGTCCGAATGACGGGTTTCCGTTTTTCTTTGCGCACAGTGATCAGGCAGCTTATGATGAGGACAGACGATTGATTGTTTGTGATTATCAGATCGAGCAATGAGCTACTTTTTCCTGTGATTCTAGTTTGCTCTTCAATGAGCTATTATAATTTTAGTCTTTTAATAATTGAGCCCAGTTTATTTGTCTTTAATTGATTGTCGTTAAAATTTCCTAAGATGTACATGTTATTTTTCAAATTAGCTGCTCTCTGGAGATTGGATTCTACGTAGCTGAATGACAGGTTTCTGGCTTAGGGTGGCCTGTAAATAGCTCCGACAATAAAGGATTTGGTTTTCTTTACTTGAACGGTAATCCGAACATTGTCGACTTCGTCTCTGTTTCCAACCGCTTTCGATGTCCTGGTTATGTACTCATTTTTGACGTAGATACAAGCGCCGCCTCCTCTCTTACCTCGGTCATTTCTGTACAGTTCGTACCCATCTATCCGAATAAAATTGCTGTCCTTGTTGGGTGCAAGCCATGTCTCAGTTAGACAGCGTACATCGACATCTTCATCCCTTAGCATTAGCTTGATCTGGTCTATCTTAGACAAAAGACTTCTCACATTTATGTGTTTAATTTGTATGGGGTTCTTCCTTTGCCCGAGGCTCGTTTGCTGTGCTGCATTGCTCATGAGGGGCCCGAGTGCCATCTAGTCACATGTGTGCGGGCGCTCTGCGATGATTATTGCTTCGAATTGTGTGGTTGCTACCGATGGCAGCAGTGCTGCTTGTGATAGGTTTCTGGTTCTTATAGACGCTGTCTTGCGGGTCCTCTGCGTAGATGCATGTGTCAGGTGCATCATACCGGGCGGTGAATTTATTGGAGCAGAATTTTTAATCATTAGACTTATTGATTGTTTTGGAGGGTGTTAAGAATTTCTGCATAGGTACAAGTGCACTGTAAAGATGATCTCTTAGGTGAATGAGTACCCTGAGACCTGACTGATTGTTATTCAAGTGTGGCTTGATGGACTTAATTGTTGTATGGGCGAAACCGTCTTCCTGAACTATGTCAATCTGAAATCGTAAAGCGTCGCTCAGCATTGTGGGGACCAGGTCTCCCAGGGGATGATTGAAGTCTCTGTTGTAGAAGTACCGTTCCGTATATATCAGGTAGGCGTCGTCGTGACCGTTTGTTTTAATGAAACCTGAATAGTAGTCCATGTTCCTATCGGCCTCGTGCCATGCAGCGCCCAGTAACGAGGGCATGGATGAGGCACTGGCCATCTGTGGGCGTTGTCATTATATGTAATTTGAGATTATTTAGGACCAAAGTAATGTTATTTTGTTTCTGATTATGGTAATTGTTATTAGATGTCCTCTCGCTTGATTGTAAAGACCCTATCTTATGTGAAATTGGATGACTGCTCTCAACCAGTGTTGTTGGAACGTGAGCCTGACTTAGTACATGACTGAAGAGACGTCCGTTCGTAACCTTACTGCTTATGATGGAAGGGTTACTGGCCGTATTTGGTGAATTTGTCTTACTGCCGAGTGAGTTTCTCGAAAGGGAGGTCGCCGTTTGAAGATTTGAATTATCTTTTATGGCTCCGGATGTGATTGGAGGAAGGGTAGCGCCAGTGGCGTGGCCGTTGTTTTTAAGGTGATGAGTGGGCGCTGACGCGTTGCCGTTGAAGTAATAGTGATGAAAGGGTGCTGACTGGGCGCTGATGTTGAAGAGAGGATGAGGAGGTACAGATTGTGTGCCACTTTTTTCAAGATCACGAGAAAGCGTTGAAGGGGGGCTTTTGTTGTGGAGACTATGAAGAGGGGCTGAAAGGAAGCTCTTGGTATGGGGATGATGAGACGACGGCGGCAGGGAGCTGTAAGTCAGGGAATGATAATAATGAGGAGGCGCTGACTGGGAGCTTTTAGCGAGGTTAAAAGGAGTAAGCGCTGTTTGGAAGGTATTGCGATTGGGATGATGAGAGAGCGCTGATTGTGAGCTTTTGACATGGGGATGATGAGGAAGCGGTGATTGCAGGCTGATTGCATGGGGAACACACCAAAAATATCTGACAGTAAAACAAATACTGTGACTTCATGCGTAATAAATTAATAATACTACGGGATCCGTTCAAATCTATAGCAGATTCCTAGACTAAACTAATGCTATGTGTCTAGCAAAAAATATATGAATAAATGTTCCTGTAAAACTCTAAAACGGGTAACCATATCTAATTCATATGAAA
This sequence comes from Gammarus roeselii, assembly GCA_016164225.1. Lineage (NCBI taxonomy): Eukaryota > Metazoa > Arthropoda > Malacostraca > Amphipoda > Gammaridae > Gammarus > Gammarus roeselii. The sequence continues at coordinate 5,036 of SDVV010006726.1, forward strand.
CCCTAAATACAGTACAAATATTTATAAAACAGGACTGAGAAACATGTATTGTGTTGCTGAAATGGAATCTACGTGGGAAAACTGATGGCGTTGAACATATAGACGAGCATACTAACAAAGCTCACCAACTATAAACAGCCAGCTAACAGACACAGCTAACAGCCATAACGACAATAGACGGCTAGTTAACGGGCCTACCAACAAGAAACAGAAGCGCCTAACGAAAGAGTCAGTACATCAACACACTAATCAAAATCGCAAGCTAACCTAAAGCGTATACATGCATATCACAATTAATAGATAAGGTGGAAAATCCAGCAATATGTGCGACTGATATATAATAGTGACCTACAATAAATTAAAAGGGTTACTTCTACATTAATGCTATATAGAATATAAGAACTTGTAGAATTTTGGGGATATGTCATACATCTCTAGTAAATTTGCTATAGAACAGACCCCTCTCCACACCAACTACCCAATGAATTGTCTCATATCGATCAAGAAAACTGATGGCTATGCCTAACTTGCCAAACATTTTTTGGATACTACAATCATAATGGCAAGCTATGCGCAGATGGAAGCCAGACCGGGTAGATTTATTCCTATGTACCTGTAAAAAATATTAAAATGTATATTTTATACCCCATTATAAGACAACCACCTATAATAACAATTCAAACAAGCTAAATCATTAGCTAACAATCGAGCGAGTTGAAATTCCTCAATACAATTTAACTTGCAATCTGTGAATAATCAAAATCCAAAGTAAATACACAATCTAACAACTCAACACTACTATACGCTATAGCTACGTACCGAGCACTCCATCTCTATTTATCCTATCTATATATCATCACTTAATTGCGCTTTGTAGTGCCCGATATACCTCGTGAAAGCGTAGTAATTAACGGACTCAGATACATTGTAACCGTTAATTTGTCCGAATTGGGCTATGTACTGATACCCAGTCGGAAATATTACAGCTCAAACTTGTGATAATAAATAGAAGCAAGTGGTCACGTATGCCCAATACAGCAATCTGTAGGAAAGAAATGTATATTAGCTATATTATAAACAATAGAGAATATTTAAAATAAAAATGATGAAAAAACATAATTCCAAATCAAACGACGGCATAAAACAGGCGATCTATCGTTACTTGACGATCCGACATCTCTAACCGAGCAGTAGCGCGTATCATCGATAAACTGAGACCGCAACGTGCCTGCGACGACTCCGACTGTATACTGCCTGCTATGTCAGTGTGCTGCTGCCTATACTGCCTGCGATGACAGTGTCATACTGTAGATATACTGTAACTTCCAACAGTGATACTGTAGATATACTGCAACTGTGAAAATATATATTCATACAATGGCGAAAAGCGGCTGGATTTAATCCATTACTACAGCTTTTGCTCTATAATATCAAAGAACCTACACAATACTGCCCTCACTTAAAAATAACAAGTTATCACCCCCAAATTAGATAATGAGTAAGCAATGAAAGCCTCAGCCAATTAAAATCATACCGCAACGCTATAATACCCTGAACAACTTATAGATCAAGCAATGCAATAATTTCCCATTAACATGGATGTTTTAATGCGATAAATACACGAACTAATAAATAACTAAATATAAACATATACTATTAAAGAGCGATAAGCGGAATAAATCTCGAATGGATTAATGGTACCCTAAACTGAAGTGAAGAGATGAAATAACACGATTAGACGAGATCTCGCGTGGAGGGGGTCTCGAGATAGCATCTGACCCTGACAGTGATGGATAGAAGTTTACCGCTATGCTAGCGAAGCAATGGAACCGTACTACTGCCAGGTCACTCATACTGTATTCTGCATGCAATATCACTGTGCTACAGTAGATATATTGTAACTGGGAAAATACAATAGGAAAAAACGTCTGGATTTAATCCCCAATTATATATTATGCTCAATAATAAAAAAAAAATACATAATACCGCATTCACAAATAAATAACATGTTATCACCCATAAATTAAATGAGTTAGCATTGAATGCATCATCCGGTTGAAATCCTATCACAACGCTATAATTTCTTGAACAACTTATTGGTCGAGCAATAACTACAAATTAAATCACCCTATAAGTGCAACTAACAAATATCCTAAATAACATACAGGTCAAACAATGAAATTGCAATAAGCGTATCAGCGCCAGTATATAATACCTTATACAACTACATTATAATCTACACATACCACCAGATTGATTAAATACTACCCTTTACTATTATAATAATTAAATCTTACACATACAGCCAACCTCCTATGTACCAGGCCATCACCTCATGCGGATATACCAATTCAACACAATCTAACAATAATTCATACAATAATACCTACCCTTTGCTATACCTTTTAATAATCATAAGCAATCAACGACAATCATCAACAAACACAACCACTGACATCTGAGTCACCTGGGCGTCCGTGAAACAGGGTGTACAAACAACGTACTTTTATAAAAAGTGGGACCGCGAATTGCAACTCGCAACACCTTTTTGAAAACAGGACTTCAAATTGCAATTCGCGGTCTTTATATCTCCTATGTCCCAACATACCACATTGGAGGGAATCTTAGGTGATAATTAATTTCTATGTGAACGGAAATATTCCAGTGCTCATTTGTAGTAGTGTTATGATTCTATTAGGCTTAGTGATTAATAGGGTCCATGTAATACAGGATTATTCTCATGACTAGAGTAATGGCTTCTAACATCCTCATTGCAATCTGCACCAGCGTTGCGCTCGCTGGGTTGTCAATGTTATGAAGTTGGAGAGAAATACTGTGCACACTAGAAGGAGGATAATATGTGTCCGTCAGGAATAAAATTGTTATTATTTTTATTAAATCATTCATTTCCATCGTCTAGCAATGGGTTTTCAATACTTAGGTATAATACATCAAACTTAGTTTTCATATGCGCTATTTGAATCAGCGAAACGAGAGATAAAGTGAATTTGTGACAGCACATCTCCTGTCGGCGGCTGGTTTGTAGCTACTTCATGTTTCAGAACATGATTCACAATATATGTTATTGAAAATCTTATAAAAAACACATGGGCATGGGATTGCTAAATCCAAAATGAATGCATCGCAGCTCATCTCTAGTGTGCTGCTGGGTCGCCTTCATGGAACTGAATGGAATTCACAATTTACCATCATACATGTACACATACAGATACACATTCAAATGTGCACACACCTACCTACATATATGGATGACAATCAGGGTAATACACATTCATATGTGAACACACCTGCCTACATATATGGATGACAATCAGCTTGATACACATTCATTTGTGCACACACCTACCTACTTATATGGTTGACAATTAGTATAATACACATTCATGTGTGCTCATACCTACCTACATATATGGATGAACAATCAGTATAATACACATTCATATGTGCACACACCTAACTACATGTATGGATGATAATCAGTATAATACACATTCATATGTGCACACACATACCTACATATATGGATGAAAATTAGTATAATTATTAAAATAATATTAAATCCTTTATTTCAATTATCTGGCAGTGGGTTTTCAATTTTTAAAATACTACACATAAAACTTTATGGCCGTAAATACTATTTGAATGAACGTAAACGAAAATTCCATTTGAAATTCGCCGCTGGTTCTGATTTCATGCGACAGATTTTAGATTGTAATATTATAATCAATGATTGACAGCCAACATCTTATTTGAGGTAAGAAGCAGGAATGCCTGGAACGAAATACATGGGGTCGGGCGATCACGAAATACATGGTGTTGGGTAAATTACGAAATACATAGGATTGGGAAAACCGTTCACACATGGGGCTACGAATTCCTGAGAACATGAGGTTTGGAAATCGAAATGCGCTAACATATTGTAAAGATGGGGTAAGATATGAATACTAAAGGGTTGAATATGGGACATAAATTGTACATAAAATATATACATAGCACTGGATATACATATTTCATGACGAAATGCGCTAACATATTGTAAAGATGGGTGTAAAACATTGTATGAATAATGAAGTGGTGAATAGACTACATAAGTTATTCATAAAATATAGACATAGCACTGAAATATATACACTTCATACCCGCTAGAAAATGATTAAATGATTGAAAATCAGAATAATTCGATACTGGAGTACAGAAATCGAATTAATATACTGCTGTTAGAGAAGATGAAGCACAATATTAGATTATGTGACAATGATTGTATCTTCAAAAATAGTACGGTAAATGGTAGATATGATTCAATAAATTATATTCTCGTCGAGTTGGCCTCTGTCCAAGCTGGGAGCTACCTATCGTTCCTCGAAAGTTCAATTTGAAATCGTCACTGCTCATCTCTAGGGGCCGCCGGTTCGGATTACAAGGAGCGAAATATTATTTACAATAGTATCATCTGTGCACATACATAAATGTCTATTTTGACAAGATAATTCCGACTACATAGCATTGGGAAAACCAATGACACGCGTGGTTGAGAAATAAGAAATACTTGGGGGCTGATAAACAACGGAATACATGGGTGTGGAAAATAACAAGTACATGTGGTGGCAAATCACGCATGCATGTGGTTAGAGTCCCGAGAACATGGGGTTGGGACATGAAATGTGCTAACATATTGTGATGAATAGTCTACATTATTGAACGAGGACAAAGATATGGATTGACAACATGAATTAAACAGAAAATATGAATACAATGTAGGGTTGGGAAATCAAAAAGCATTAACATATTGTAAGGATGGGTCTAAACCATTGTATTAATAATGTAAAGGTGAATAGGCGACATAGGTTATAAAAAAAATTTATACCTAAAATACATAACAAACAATTGAATATACAATATACGCACTTCAAGACCGCTAGGAAATGATTAAATGATTGACAATCAGAAATAATACAATGCTGGAGAACACAAGTTGGATGAATATACTTCTGTTCTATTCTGGTTAGCGTGTCCGACTGCAGTGTCAGCCTCTGGTGCTGCATGTCGCGAGTTCGAGCCTCGGCATGGACACGGCGGTCTTGTGGCGGGGAGATTGGGCGCCTCCCCCCTCTGTGTCAGCCTAACTTAGCCACCCTCCTAACTAGAGGGAAACAGCTGTGTGTCTATACATAATCTATACATACAATAGAAGACAAAGCAAAATGTTAGCTCATAAGGCAATGATTGTATCATCAAAAAATGGTACGGTAATTGTTAGAAAGAATTCAATGAATTATATTAAAATCGAGTAAGCCTTTGTCAAGTTAGATGCTGCCTATATTTCCTCGAAAAAGCTGAGTTCGTATTTTAATTATACTAAAACGACTGGAACATTTAAAACATATAAATAGAGAAAACGCTAGTTGACACTTATGGTAATTGGCAAATACAATTGTGATCGGTAACAACATAGAAAACATATGTATCGTCTGAGTGAAAACGATTAGATAGTGTCTCAATGTTGAGAGTTATGGTGGTGACGGTCGCTCATGAACAGAAATTAATTTCATGGTTATTGGTATTATTCATTTAGCTTGTGTTTGTTGGCTATGTTACCGTTTTGAATTCATTGGTCAACAGATGTTCATAAAGCCTATTTATGAAGGACGTGTTGGATTCAAGATTTTTGAGGCTTGTTGGGAGGTTGTTCCAGGATTTTGGTCCAGTAATCGAAAAAGCTCGACAGCAGTTTCTGTTTTCCTGTGTTTCACGTGCAGAGTACCATTATTTCTTGTGAATCGATTGTTCTTTTCACCCCAAGAATATATGTGCCTTTGACTGCCGGGTGAATGTTCTTCTAGAAGATCTTTATGAATTCTTCGAGGAGAGGACTTTCGTGGTCTCGTTTTCTGTGGTTACCATCGCATCTTATTCTTGCTGCAAAGTTTAAACAACGTAGTACTTTCTATCTTTGGGTTGTGGTGCATTTCCCCCAAATTGAAAGACAGTAGTTAATGTGAGAAAATATTAAAGCGTAGACAATCAGTAATCTCGATTTGAAATCCAATTATTTTTTTGCGGAGTTTAGGAACAAAAGTGTTCTATTCAACTTGGAACACAGAGTGGTTACGTGGTGTTTGAAGGAAAGATCGGGATCAAACCATACTCCCAGACATATAACTTTATCTTCAACAGGAATGTCTGATTTGCCTATCCTGATAGAGAAATTCATTAGAACTGCTTTTCTTTTCGAATTTGAGCCGAACAAAATGTTTTTTTTTCAGAGTTGAGCTAGAGTCCATCTATATCATACCAAGATTTCAGATTAGTTACGGCTGTCTCAGCGTCGTCTTTCAGTGCATTCAGATCCGACGGCTTTCGGGAAAGCAATATTTGAACATCATCGGCGTACATTACCATTTTCGCTTGATTTTTTGGTAATTTACAGTCGATGTCATTTACAAAAACCAGGAGCAGCTAAGGGCCAAGTATCAAACCTTGAGGGACCCCAAAGGCAACTGAGGCCGAATTTGACATAGTTGCGTTATCGAGTTTAACTGATTGTTGTCGCTTCATCAGATAACTTATTTCTTATGTCCTTCCTGATTTGACGTTTCTGCCTTTGTAGCCTTGCGGATCATTCGTAATTCTATTCTAATCAGTTTTGTATTCAACGTATTTATATGTCCTAGATAGTTTTTAATAAAGTGTATTATTATTGTTATTATTATTAATATTATTGCTAACTATGTTCAACAATTCCATACCTAGGCCTTTGGTTAATTGATCTTGCAACAATATTGAAGTGTACAAACCATTTTGTAACTATATTTTAATGAATTAAAAAAACAAGGCACTCGTTAAACTCGACCCACTAGTATGTGTTTGATGAAGGTCTAAATATAATGGAAAAACGGGCACCGAAAGGATGCTTCACAGACGTCTTCGCCATTTGTATGTCCTTCGGTGTAAATTGAGCAACCTTCAACAACTCATGTTGACAGCGTTTGAGTTTCTTTGACACACTGATGGTGATTGCACGTAAATTTATGTATCCATAAATTATGATCCTATGAATGGGGACTAAAACCCTTCTGTTTTGTGAATAAAATTTGGTGAGCGGTAGAAGCCTGGCAATCGCGATTCAAAAGCATGGTACATTTTGGTTCCACGATTTTCTAACAATAATTTTTGTACAATTGTTTGATGAGCACACATATCATTACTGTCAGGTATGTTAGATACTATAAAATGTTTATTACCAAAATTGTGACACGTGGAAACATATGAATGACAACTTTTGAGCAATGTGAACATCCCTACGCAAAATATGGCTGTATAATTCATTGCAATTATGTAGCTGCATACAAAACGAAATATTGCCAATACATGAAATTAGTTTAGACTAGACGTTTAAAATAGCTTCAACCTATACAAATAGCGTTTCAATGCCATTCTTCTACCCATGTCCCAACACTTTGTTGGAACACGCTTGCTTGCTATCGTTGAAATGTGAGTATGGGTTCTTACGGTCCAGCATTGCCAGACACAACCAGCAGAAGTAGTTGCAGCACTCCACACATTCCATTTTATTGCAACCGGAAATTTTCTGAAAAAAAAATCATATAGTTGCAGGGAAATATTTGTCTGCTTGCGAACAATGACGAATGGAAATATTATATACAAATTAGAAGAGTTAACTCAGAGTCTCACCTTCGGTGTTCCTGCATCTGCATTAACAGCAGTGTTCTTTCTAAGGAATCAAGTCTTCAATCGAAGCACTATAGATCTTTTGCACGTCTGACCGCAAGATGGCATCAATGCATATCGAGCTGCTGGGTGTCAACGAATTAGCTTTCGTTGATGTTCCAATCCGAATCATAATGTTTAAATGTTCGAATCATTGTTCAGAAGATTTCATGGATTAGACTAGGTAACGGGGCCCCATCTCCGCCGGAGCTCAGACGTGCGTGACAATTAGAGATTTTCTGACTCATTGTAGGGTATCAAGGACAGCAAATTAGTTGCTGACCACAAACTCTACAGGGATCGATGTCATTGTGGTCAGACATGAAAAAGCTTTTTATAGTTTGAAGTGTACGAGAAGAAGTAGGTTACTTCAGGAATTTTTATGATAATATCAAACGCATCAGCTTTAAAGGAAAACTGTCAAACGCTGTGAAGTAGGCGGCATACTTTCTGCAGGCATGATGAGGTAATGTTTAACAACAAACAACCTGAGAGAATTCAGTTAAATGAAAGACAGCTGCACGTTGACTCGTTAGTGAACATTTTCTAGTGGCACCTATCCGAAGTGCCATGACACTCTAGCGGTAATCAGACTTAACATCGAGATTTTTGGGGGCAATTGTCATCTTCACATTAAAATTGTAATACTAATTTGTAGATTATAATAGATGGCGGGGCACATCTGTACAAGAGCTCTGGCGTGAGCCTTTGTGAGCTCATCCGACTAGTTGGTGGAATAGCGATTGGGGACACGCCGGAAAACCTATGTGGATTGATAGAAAACATTTTCATTAGGTTGAGCAATAAAATTCACTACTTTGCAGTACCAGAACTCCGTCAAATTCATTGTTGTAATAGGAGCGTCGTAAGAAGCCTCAAGCACGGAAAAACCTTCACATCTGTAATGTCTCAGAGTAGATGCAGCATGGAATTCATAGAGGAAGACCACAGGCAAGGAATCTCTCTACTCAAGGCTTGTAAGGTTATTTGCACAGCGGTGGAGGTCCAGCATCCGTACATTACCTCAACACGGTTTAAGTTTGGTAAAAAGCTGCAGAGCTATGCATCACAGTAGGGAGCAGACGAGTGCTTGGTCCCATGGGAAAGTGTGACAGTGATAAAGATGCGTTATACTCCCTGATCGATTGAGTTGTCAGGGTGGTGAACGGGAGTCTATTGGGTCGAGGCTTAGATTTGATTTGATTCGAGGTTTAGAGTCGTTATGATCAAATGGGGCTGAGTTGGCAAAGTCAGTTGCCGTTGGCGGACGACACGACACTGGTGAGAGATTTAGGGGAGAAATTGTGTAAGCCAGTGTAGTAGTCTGGTTAAGTGTGTGTGTAGTAGTCTGGTTAAGTGTGTGTGTAGTAGTCTGGTTAAGTGTGTGTGTAGTAGTCTGGTCAAGTGTGTGAGGAGAGAAAGGATACGTTGATGTGGGTGAAAATGCAGTAAGTTTAGTGTTGTTTCAAGTAACTCATGTGGAGAAGATTGGATTGGTGTGTCATGTGGAGAAGATTGGATTAGTCTGAAGGGAGGAGACCAAGTGGTGGGTGCACTGAAGATAAAGATTAAGATTAGGGGTTTATCTTCACCGGAGCCTCAACGGGCGCATTGGAGAGTACAGAGCTGTAGTACATTGGACATGGAAACAAAGATAGAGTTTGAATGGTGATGTTGTTGTTCCAACGTTGCTCTACGATGCTGAGATGTGAGTGGGAGGAGAGTTGGAAAAAATAAGGTCGAATGTTTTCGAAATGTAATATTCGAGTGGTTTAGCCGGAGTGACACCGATGGATAGGAGCAACAATAACATTGATGAATTTGAACGGAAGTTGGAGAAGCGATTCATGTGATTTGAGGTGGTTTGAACACAAGGTGAGGATGGCTGATGGAAAATGAGTAAAGTGAGTGATAACAGTTGGTGAGGGGATGAAGGCCCAAAGGAGGACCGGAGTTTGAGTGGATGGATGGAATGAAGCAGGCTTTTGTGAGGTAAGAAGCCAGAGTGGAGGTAGTCAGCGAGCGCGAACGGATATGCTTGAGTGGATATTAGATTAAACTAAGGGGCTCATCTGCACCAACCTACAGACGTTAGCCTTCACCAACCTTCCGACGTAAGCCTTCACCAACTTTTTCCGACGTAAGCCTTCACCAACCTTCCGACATAAGCCTTAATAAGAACCACGAAGGGCGCGAAGTTCATAAATGTTGATCAGTTCGCACTCGATTATAAGCAAAAACAATAACTTATTTGAAAGTAAAATTATTCCTATGTCTTAATCGTGGTAGGTACGCACGCAATTGCATGGGGGACTACTACTTTATTTTGATTATAACAAAAATGAAGAAGTCATGCGCAGATCTGTGAAAAGATCATCGCTGTTGTACTCTCGACCTTGTGTCTGCATCTGTATAAGAGTTTACAAGCAATAATGGCAACGGCAAGTGTTGCACAATGAAGATTATAAAAACTACACTACATACATTCCTTGAGCGCACTGGAAAGATATTACATTATTAAACAACATGCTTATTACTAATTAAATACCTCGCATCACATATTCACAGCAAGATTGCAGGTAAAATGTGCCGACATTTCAATCTATATCCGTATACCAGTTAGAGGAGTATAATATGGAATTTTAAACGTTGTTGCAATTTTCATGTTCATCCATAATAGCTCATTTGAATAAAATTAGGCGCACAGCCCTGAAAAACCCTTAAACGGGTGAAGTTAAAATTAATCAGAACGGTCGTGGGTGTAAGGGGCTCGGTCATCATGTCGCGGCAGAGGAAAACCAGTCGCACTGTCGAGCCCACCTTCCCAGCCAGGGGAAAAAGGCTGCATGTCTAGACATACATACATACGCTAGTGCGTACAGGTAGCATAGTCGAGACTGGTACAAGGTTTACGGTTACACGGACAAAGTCAGCTCCGACAAACACGACCTAGAACGCTACGCGGTCTTGGTCGATTATAGTACACCTAATTTATTCAGGTAACACTCAGACGAAACGAATCCTTGCCTCCAATCATTTCGATTTTGATTTGATTTGGGCCTCATTTCCACCAGAGCCTCAACGTGAGTCATAAAAGGCTCCCCCGTAGGGCGCAATCGTCGTTGATTCAGGTAAGTCCGCCCGGCCTCGCGTGCGAAAATATTTGTTTTGTCAAGATGAAGTCAGTACATATTTTAATTGTGGCATATTCGCGTACTAGCGCATACGAGAGAGTAAAGAGATAATGCGTATCTTCGTAAAATGTGTTGTTGTTTCTGTGCGTAATGAGGTGGAGGGACCACCTCATTTGCACAGGTGTTACAGGTTTAGACAGCTTCGTATAGTCCGGTGTGTTTTCCGAAAGCGATTAGCTTTTTACGGTAGGTTGTGTTCGTGAGTTGGCTTTGTACGTTGCACGGGGGATCTAGGAACGCTCGTCGGGCTGCCGCGAGTGCGTTGCAATCCATCAGTAAGTGTTTCACGCTGATAGCCACTTGGTGGCAACAGGGGCAAGGTGGCGCGTTTGGTCCTATGTCGACATCCGTCAGGTGGTTGTGAGTTATCCACGTGTATCCCGTGCACAAGCGGTTGATGAACACTTTGTCTTTTCTGTTGGTGAACTCTGTTTCCCATTCTCCTACTGAGGGTTTGACTGGAAGCATTTTTTGTCCACTCAGCTGCCACATTTCATCCCATCGGGATGTTATATGGGAGTTGATGATAGGGAACCAGTCCAGGTAGTGTATTGCAAAAAATTGTTCTTGATGAGTAAATGCCAGTTTAGCAAGCGAGTCCGCAAGTTCGTTTCTTCTTATTCCCGCGTGCCCGGGGATCCAGCAGAATTCCACTGCCTGACCCGTCTCGGTCATCGCAAAGAGATAGCGCTGCATCTTACGTAGAACAGGATGTTCATAATGCAGTGTTTTAAGCTGGGTGAGGACACTCAGACTGTCTGAGAATACGACGCATTTGGGGAAGCGATGTGTTTTTGCGATAGAGACGGCTAGTTCGAGTGCGCGAAGCTCCGCAGAGAACACGGAGGCCTCTTGTGGGAGGGTGGCCGAGAGTGGGGTGTCCCCGCACACAGCGGCGGCTCCCACTCCGTCCGTGGTTTTGGAGCAGTCTGTGTATATGTGGCGGTGCTCTAAATATTCTTCCTCGAGTAGTCTTATGAATTCCTGCCGGTACGCGTTGGTTGGAGTAGTTACTTTAGGGTAGATTTGCAGGTCTAGGTTGACTGGTGTTGGGTTGATTTGATTTGGGCCTCATTCCTACCAGAGCCTCAACGTGAGTCATAATAGGCTAGTGGTGGGTTGATCATCCATGTTGGTGTGTTAATTTGAAGGATTCGTTAGGAAAATGAAGGCTTCGTAGCTTTTCGATTGATGTTGAGCGAGGTCAGCAGGTTGTCCACGCGTAGGGAAAACGGTGGGCATATATTCTTTTTAGCCGCAAAAAGGCGCTTATCGGATATGTTAGTGATTTGATTTGGCCCTCATGATATGTTTGTGATGTGGCCGATTGCTGGGTTGTTGATAAGACTTCTAGTCTTAAATATCATCGTAGTGAAAGTATGTCTCGCCGGAGCGGAAGTGAGGGTTCAGAGGGGCCTGAAGCGGGTCCTAGTTGCACAAAGGGTCTCAAGAGTGTCCCAAAAAGCCCCGGAAGGGTCCAAGTGGGTCTGTGGCGACGCGTTTCCTCACCACAAGCGCCCTTCTATACTGTACTATGTTTATCTACTACAAATGTCTTACTCTCGTTTCACAACTGTAATAACTACATCTTATTTAATTCTTGTAGTCACGTGTAACTCGAATATTTCATGAGCCATTCTCATTGTACTTCATGTCTAAGTATGCTCATTATGTCCGTGTGTGCTCATCGAGCAACCTCATGCTATGCATTCAGAGTTTCTCACACAAGCTACTCTTCTGTAACGATGCACAGCACATGTGCTGGCTGCAGTCATAAAATTAGTCCCAGCGTGTATTTCACAAAATACGGTCGATTTGATTTGATTTGAGCCTCATTTCCACCAGAGCCTCAACGTGAGTCATAATAGGCTCCCCCGTAGGGCTCGATGATTATTGATTATAGTAGGCTCGCACGCCTAAGTGCGCGAGGAATAAACGAAACAACGCTTTCAACGTTAGAAAAAATGTGAAAATTTTAGCAGTGTCAGACGCACGCTAGTGCGCAAAAGAAAAAACGCTTTCTCGAAACGGACCTCCGCTTCCAATCCTTTAGAACATTACGTTTGATACGTACGCACCCTAGTGCGTAGAGGTAGCATCTTCGAGATTAGAACAAGATCAGCGGCCACACGGGCAATAACAGCTCCGACAGCAACGCAACACAATATTTACAGGTACGCGGTTTAGTTGTATAAATACAAACTATTAATTTAGGTAAGATAAAGACTCGGATGCAACGAAACGAATCCTCGCCTCCA
>SDVV010006727.1:0-18235 GCA_016164225.1 Gammarus roeselii
TATTTATATTGCCGTATCATGACTACGACAAGATAAGCATTACGGGCTTATCTCCGTCGGAGCCGCAACGCAAGTCAACGAAAGCTCCCTCGTAGGACACGAAGAAGATCGATCCTGGTAGGTTCGCACGCCTTCCTGTGCACAGACGGTGACTCAGGTAAATTATATGGTTATTTCACTTGTGGCACATACGCATTCTAGTGCGTACAGGAACGGCAAGGCTTTATGCCCAGCTCCATAAATAAATTTCCGTACCCGTGCATTGTGGGGTGGAGAGACCACGCCCCCTGCACCGCTATTCGGATTTTACACTGATTCGTATAGTCCGGAATGTTTTTTCGAAGGTGATTAGCTTTTTCCGGTATGTTTGGTCAGTGAGTCAGCTTTTTAAGTTGCACGGGGGATTTGAGAAGGCTCGTCGGGCTGCTGCGAGTGCGTTGCAATCCATCAAAAAGTGTTCAACGCTGATCACTACCTGGTTCGAAAGTTCACACTTAACAGTAGCTCCTTGTTGCATGGAATACGTTGTACTACACCAGAACCATCTGACCCGTTGAAGCCAATCTTTACCAAGTACAGTACCTACAGTACAATGGATCATTTTGCTGTTTTCGAAACTCAATAATAAGGACCCCCACAGGCCATACTTAACGAAGCCTATCAGTACACAGCCCTGCTTCGTAATAATCAATTATACCACGTACTCATTTAATGTACAGGAATTCCCATCTCTGCGCCAAAGAAATAGTATTGGTGCTTGCGTGCTTTTGCATTTCCCCCAGAATGCCTGTGTTTTCGATGTGGCGTCTATCAAGCATTCAGAAGGTAAAACACACACTCAAAAGGTCAACATAAAATGAAGTTCAGCTCAATTTTATTCTAGTACTGTAAAAAAATGGTCATGTTTTACATGCACAGGGTTTTACATGCATCTATTTGTAAGCATCTGTTTGTGGGCATCTATTTGTTGGCATCTATTTGTAACAGATGGGAAGGTACTGCGACGCCTATCAGCCACAAGGCGTTTCTGGTGTAATGAATATTGCATTAATTCGTGAAGTGTCTCTTCAGAGACCCTGTTGAATGAAGGCTATCTGAACACATTACTCCGTAGCCCTGTGTCTGAACGTCTAAGTGGAGTGTATCGTCAACTCTTCCTTCAGAGACCCTGTTGAATTAAGGCTATCTGAACACATTACTCCGTAGCCCTGTGTCTGAACGTCTAAGTGGAGTGTATCGTGCAACTCTTCCTTCAGAGACCCTATTGAATGAAGGCTATCTAAACATATTACTCCGTATCCCTGTGCCTGAACGTCTTAGTGGAGTGTATCGTGCAACTCTTCCTTCAGCGACCCTGTTGAATGTACTGATTTGACCCTATCGCGCTACAGGGCGACGATATGTACTGACTTGACCCTAGTGCGCTACTGGGTGAAGACATGTACAGACTTGGCCCTATTGCGCTAAGGGGCGAAGATTTGTACTGACTTGGCCCTATCGCGCTACAGAGCGAAGATATGTACTGACTTGACCCAATCTCGGTAAGGGGCAAATATATGTACTTACTTGACCATACCGCGCTAAAAGAAGAAGATATGTGCTGGCTTAACCCTATCGCGCTATAGGGCGACAATATTTACTGACTTGACCCGGTCGCGCTGAAAGGAGAAGATATGTACTGGCTTGACCCTATCTCGCTAAAGGGCGAAGATATGTACTGACTTGACCCTATCGACCTAAAAGAAGAAGATATGTGCTGGCTTAACCCTATCGCGCTAGGGCGAAAATATGTACTGACTTGACCCCGTCGCTCTGGAAAAAGAAAATATGTAATGGCTTTACCCTATCGCACTAAATGGCAAAAATATGTCCTGGCATGACCCTATCGCGCAAAAGGCAAAGATATGTCTTGAATTGACCCTACCGCGGTAAAGGCAAATATATGTCTTGAATTGACTCTATCGCGTTAAAGAGTCAAGTCTTCTGATTCCAACAACCATGCAGTGAGTTTATACGTATTTGTGTCATGTACGAACGTACAGTCGTTTCTTCCTGTATGTCTGTACATACACACAGCAATGCGTACATACACACATACGTATGATCTCGTGCATCGAAGTTTGAATTCAAAAGCTCTGCATTTATTTCTCTGATACGACAAAGATGTATTCGGGTTTATTTTAGGGCGTAGAGGTTCGTTACTTATTATTGTAGGCCTTCTAATAGTCTTGAATATCAACGTTCTGAATATCGCGTTTTCCAATGAGTTAATCGTAAGGCGTATCCTTGACGTGCCTGTTTTGCTTCTATAACAACAAGCATTTCCACTCTTCATTCGTCTGAAACTTTATTTATGACGGAATGGTTATTGATATAATTTTATTTGAAAAGGTTTCCAACATTATTGTTTCTTCTCATTTCAGGCTGTATTCGCAGAGAAAAATGACACGCTGGTGACCCGCATGCTGTACCAGTCCGTCCCTTTCCACGCCCCGGGGGTGGGCTTGAACCTCATCAGCAATGCCCTGCTTCAGTGCTCGACCGAGGAGGACTATCACATCTCCACCTCCAACTACCCGCTGCCCTACGATCAAACGGTTAGTGACGTTTTCACCTCCAGCCACCCGCCCTATGATAAAACGGTTAGTGGCGTCTCCACCTCCAGCCGCCCGCCCTACGACAAAACGGTTAGTGGCGTCTCCAACTCCAGCCACCCGCCCTACGACAAAACGGTAGTGGCGTCTCCACCTCCAGCCACCCGCCCTTCGAAAAAACGGTTAGTGGCGTCTCCACCTTCAGTCACCCGCCCTACGACATAACGGTTGGTGGCGTCTCCACCTCCAGCTATCCGCCCTACGACAAAACGGTTAGTGGCGTCTCCACCTCCAGCCAGCCGCCCTACGACAAAACGGTTAGTAGCGTCTCCACCTCCAACCACCCGTCATACGAGAAAACTGTTAGTGGCGTCTCCATCTGCAATCACCCGCCTTACGACAAAACGGTTAGTGGCGTTTCCACCTCCAGCCACCCGTCATACGAGAAAACTGTTAGTGACGTCTCCACCTCCTAAAAACCCATCTTACGACAAAACTGTTAGTGGCGTCTCCACCTCAACCACCCGCCTCACGAGAAAACTATTAGTGGCGTCTCCACCTGCAACCACCCGCCTTACGAGAAAACTGTTAGTGACGTCTCCACCTGCAACCACCCACCTTACGAGAAAACTGTATGTGGCGTCTCCACCTTCAACCGCCCACCTTACGAGAAAACTGTTTGTGACGTTTCCACCTGCAACCATCCACTCAACGAGAAAACTGTTAGTGACGGCTCCACCTCCAGCCACCCGCCTTACGACAAAATTGTTAGTGGCGTCTCCACCTCCAGCCACCCGCCCTACGAGAAAACTGTTAGTGGCGTCTCCACCTGCAACCACCCGCCTTACGAGAAAACTGTTAGTGACGTCTCCACCTGCAACCACCCACCTTAGAAGAAGATTGTTTGTGGCGTCACCACCTTCAGCCACCCGCCTTCCGAGGGAACTGTTAGTGGTGTCTCCACCTCCAGCCACCCGCCTTACGAGAAAACTGTTAGTGACGTCTCCACCTCCAGCTACCCGCCTTACGAGAAAACTGTTAGTGGCGTCTCCTCCTCCAGCCACCGCCTTACGAGGAAACTGTTAGTGGCGTCTCCACCTCCAGCCACTCGCCTTACGAGAAAACTGTTAGTGACGTCTCCTCCTCTAGCCACATGCCTTACGAGAAAACTGTTAGTGGCGTCTCCACCTGCAACCATCCGCCTTACGAGAAAACTGTTAGTGGCGTCTCCACCTGCAACCGCCCGTCTTACGATAAGACTGTTAGTGGCGTCTTCATCTCCAGCCACCCGCCTTACGAGAAAACTGTTAGTGGCGTCTCCATCTCCAGCCACCCGCCTGACGAGAAAACTGTTAGTGACGTCTCCACATCCAACCACACGCCTTACGAGAAAACTGTTGGTGGCGTCTCCACCTGCAACCGCCCGCCTTACGAGAAAACTGTTAGTGGCGTCTCCACCTGCAACCGCCCGCCTTACGAGAAAACTGTTAGGGGCGTCTCCACCTGCAACTATCCACTGCCCTACGACCGAACGGTTAGTGGCATTGCCGCCTCCATCTACCCGCTTCCTACGACAAATGGTTAGAGGCGTTTCATGGGAAATGAAGTACCGTATATGCCCAGGGTAAGGAATATAGATAATAAATCCAATCCACGAGGAAGCGGATGGCTTACCCATTCTATTTAACAGTGAGTATATGTGAAGTTTGGGAATAGAGGGTACCTACCAGTCAAATTGAAAAAAGGTTAGGAGAAAATTGAGACAAAAGGGAAGAAATTTTATTGGTAAATAACGATATACAAATATCGTTCAACTAGAACCCTGGAAAATATCAGTACAACTAATTACATTCTTCGTAATGTCACCATTGACCCTGTTTCCCTGCAGTACCGCTTGGATAATGACGGCACCTCAGGCAGCGCCCTGCTTCGTAATGTCACCATTGACCCTGTTTCCTTGCAGTACCGCTTGGATAATGACGGCACCTCAGGCAGCGCCCTGGTGTACGCCATGATGATGCCCACAGCCCTGGCCTTCCTGTCAGCCTCCTTCCTCGTCTTCCCGCTGCAGGAGAGACACTCTAAGGCAAAGCAGGTCTGAACCGCCACTTCTTAGCGTCAACTCAAGATTGTATCTCGCATAGGGCAAAAGATATTTGAGTCACTTTTTCACGGCGGTCAAATTTTCACGGCGGTCAAATTATAGACATACGCCGAAATTTTCTTGACGCCTTTGTCGAGACGAACAGTTTGTGAAAGTCATCGAAAAAATCGGCTGTATCGTACATTCCAAATAGACTTTATAATTTTGTAAATAATGCACAATAGATTTACCAATAGGCCATTCTCCTCAGATCCAAGTGATGACGGGCACCCCCGCGTGGATGTTGTGGCTCACCACTTTCACATGGGACCTCCTCTCCTACAGCGCTTCCGTACTGCTCGTCTTCGCCTGCTTCCTCATCCTCAACTCGCAGGGTTTCTTTACCCTACCAGGGGCTCCGGGTAAGTGGGACCAAACTCTGATTGACGTGGAAACGACGAAGCAATTCACCATAAGTCATGCCTTAGATTTCATTTGAATTGTCAGCTTAAGTTTGAACCTTGAAGACGGCTGGGAAGCTGGATAGCATCTCAGGAGTCAATCATTCACCAACCCCTTAGCTACTCTAGATTAATGGTTTCCAGGCTTGTTCGTATAAATCCTTTCTCGACTACGTTCCTGATTTTCGAGGGAAAACTAGCTGAAGAGAACACTTAATTGAAAAAGTATTAGATGCAAGTTTATAAATAATTTAAATTAGCAATACAACTTTTTTATAACCATTATTATGAGCGATGGAAATTCCTCTCACCCAGTCATCTATTTTAGCATACTCCACGTGGTCGATTTTAAGTTGAAGTCAATACTTTTTATGGAATGCTCAATTATGTTACCTATAGCGGAGGTTTAATGGAATGCTCAATTATGTTACCTATAGCGGAGGTTTTATGGAATGCTCAATTATGTTACCTATAGCGGAGGTTTTATGGAATGCTCAATTATGTTACCTATAGCGGAGGTTTTAAGTAGCACCAGTGGAATAATTGTGCTAAATTGACGAGAGTTGGGGGAGTCGAGGAAGACAGCTCGTCCAAATTGGGTGAACAGCCTGCAAAATACGCCTAATTGCCAACAAACTATCTTTTACTGAGGGTTTTAAGGAGTTTGCTAATGTGCAACAACCCCTAAACCAGGAGCCTTGTGGATGCTGCTCTTCTCGTATGGATTCGGAGGCATTCCTTTGGCCTACCTGTTCAGCTTCCCCTTTTCTACGGCAGCGTCAGGCTTTGCCATCCTGGCCCTCGTGAACATCCTTACAGGTGAGGCGCGAGCCGTGGAGTGAAGTCGAGTTATGCCACATAAGCTGAGCTCTAGCTTGAGACGACTTGTGGTGAGAACCCATCTTCCTGGTTCTGTAGTCGCGTAGTTAGATTTGAGACCTGTGATGTAGTGTAATACTTTGGTTCAAAACTGAGGCACCTGTGACAAATTTGACATTTTAAACGATGCTTCACACATAATATCCTTCTTTACTCCGCTTTTTACCTGATGTTTAAAAAAGTAAACTATTTGTGAATGTGGATATAACTCTCTGCACTAATTTGTCTAAATTTTAAAGAAAGTATTTGTGATGCCCTGATGAAAGGTTGTGCCTGAACACCGCTATCAACAAACCCCTATCAAAGCAGCACTGCCTAGTGTATTCTGCTAGTTGTGCCTGAACACCGCTATCACAAACCCCCATCAAAGCAGCACTGCCTAGTGTATACTGCTAGTTGTGCCTGAACACAGCTATCACAAACCCCCATCGAAGCAGCACTGCCTAGTGTACATTGCTAGTATGTGCCTGAACACCGCTATCACTAACCCCCATCAAAGCAGCACTGCCTAGTGTATACTGCTAGTTGTGCCTGAACACAGCTATCACAAACCCCCATCGAAGCAGCACTGCCTAGTGTACATTGCTAGTATGTGCCTGAACACCGCTATCACTAACCCCCATCAAAGCAGCACTGCCTAGTGTATACTGCTAGTTGTGCCTGAACACAGCTATCACAAACCCCCATCGAAGCAGCACTGCCTAGTGTACATTGCTAGTATGTGCCTGAACACCGCTATCACAAACCCCCATCAAAGCAGCACTGACTAGTGTACATTGCTAGTATGTGCTCATTTATGCTGGAAATAGAAATATATCTGCCAATTGACGTAGAATATATGGGTAGCACGATTTCAAATCAACTTTATTATTATCACATCTAATTGACGTAAAATACTTGAGCAGCATGTTCTCAAAACCCCTGAACATGCATCACATCTAATTGACGTAAAATACTTGAGCAGCATGATCTCAAAACCACTTAACATTTATTACTTATGTTATTGACGTTGAATAATTCAGTAACACGATCTCAAAACCACTTAACATTTATTGCATCTAATTGGCGTTGAATAATTTAGTAACACGATCTCGAAACCACTTAACATTTATTACATCAAATTGGCGTGGAATAATTCAGTAACACCATCTCAAAACCCCTTTACATTTATTACATCTAACTGACATTTAGTAATTCAGTAACACGATCTCAAAACACCTTAACATTTATTATATCTAGTTGGCGTTGAAAAATTCAGTAACTCGATCTCAAAGCCACTTAACATTTATTACATCTAATTGGCGTGGAATAATTCAGGAGCACGATCTCAAAACCATTTAACATTTATTACATCTAATTGAGTGTATTAAGGTTATTGGTGGTCAATACAACGTGGGGGTACTAGGGAGACCTAAATGCGAGAGTCGAAGATATCTTGGTGGAGGTTGTAGTATGGAGGCATGCGTTCCCGGTAGAAAGGACCGCGGAGAGAACCTGACTGGGTTGTGCGTGGAGTGGGAGCTGGTGCTTGGAAACCGCTTAGTCAAGGAGCCAGATGTCCACAATTACACGTGGGTAAAGATGGCCTATTGTGTAATGGTGGAGAGAGTGAAGTGGTGTGGAGGCTGAGAGGGGATGGTGGAGGTTTATCTGACCACTTTCTGGTGGAGGGAAGATTAGAAGAGTGAGAGAGGGAAGAGATGTAGTGAAGCTGAGTGAACTGAACGATAGGGTTGGCAAGAAGGCGCTGTGTAGGGTGCTGCGTGTGTATGGAGTGGGCGGGCTGTGTGGGGTGCTGCGTGTGTATGGCGTGGGCGGAAATTTGTGGAAAGCGGTTCAGAGTTTCTATGTGGCCAGCAGAGCATATGTTGGATCATTGGAAACGAGTTGAGTGCTTGGTTCACATTGAAAGTGAGACTGATACAAGGTTGCGTCATACCTCCGTGGCTCTTCAATCTCTACATGGATGGAGTGGTCAGGGAGGTGAATGTGACTGTAATGGGTCGAAGCTTAGAGCTGTTAGGAGCAAATGGGCGGAGTTGGCAGTTGAGTCAGTTACTGTTTGCGGATGATAAGGCACTCGTGGCAAATTGGGAGACGAAGTTGCGTTGGGATTGTCAGAGTTTGGTAGAGTGTGTGAAAGTGGAAGTTTGTAAAAGTAAAGTAATGAGATGATTGGGAAATATCGGTGCAAGGAAAATCAGTGTTTTTCGAAATGGAGTGATATTGGAGGAAGTGTTTTAAGTACCTAAGCTCATGTGGAGAAAACTAAACTAGTGGACACTGAGGTAAAATGGTGAGTGAATGAATTAGTGTAGAGTGTTGGGTGCAGTGAAAAGCGTTATGAGCTGTAGGATGTTGGGTTAGGGAGCAAAGAGAGGGTTTTATGGCGGTGTAGTTGTCCCAACTGTACTTAACGCGGCTGAGACGCAGTTGGCGCGAGCGGAAAAGAGAAAAAGGTTGAATGTTTTAGAGATTAAATATTTCAGAGGCATGATCGCAGTGACACCGAGGGATAGAATCAAAAATGGCGTAGTTCGAATAATGTATTACGTTTGAATAGCATGTGCAAACATGCAACTCAATCAAAGTAACTTTTTTACAGGTTTGGTGCTCAGTACGGCAACTTGGGCCCTGAACTCTTCAGAACAGCCGAACCTGCTGGTACTGAGCGCTGTTCTCGGAAATATCTCTTCGTTTATACCAGCCTACCCAGCCGCGAAGGTATGCAAGTTAAGCAAAACTTGAGCCTGTCCTATAACTCAGTTGAGAGCTGTTTTCGTCGACATCACTTGTACCAGCCTACCTACCCAGCCAGAAGGCTTCCACCTCATGTTCTGTCTACCCTGTCTTCCGTCCAATCATTATTAGTGAATCATTTATTTCCATCGTCGAGCAATGGGTAAATACTTGGATTTATTCACTTACGCTGACCCTAGGGACCAGGGTATTGGAAACTTAGGAAGTCCAGAAACACTTTTCTTTGTAGCTTGGGATAAAAATACTTGCTACCGTACTCTTTGCGTGTCATAAGAAGCAACATTTAGGGTTGGGGATCCCCTCCTCTATTATTTCCACCTTGTAATACAGAAAACGAGAGAAGTGAGGATAGGCCCAACTCTCTCTGAACCCTAGTGTTATCGTCGCCCTATGGGCGTGGTTTCAATATTGATGTAGCAGAGAAGAAAGTGGTTAGTGAGATTTGTTAAGAGGAAGTTTGCTGTGTTGGAGCCTAGTGTCGGGCGTAGAGGAGGGATGGGCACGAAAGGGTGTGATGCTATTATTGAATGATTGGTAGGCTCTTGATTGATGTGGGTGAATGCTACAGGACTGTTAAAGTGGGTATAGAAAGATGGGCGTTTGTGAGGGCTTACGGACCAGATGGTGAGAAGTGTGAGGAAGAGAGGTAAATCTCTTGGATTAGACTTAGCGAGTGAAACGAAAATTTAGACGGTCAATACAACGTGCTGGTCGGGGGGGATCTAAAAGCGATAATTGTGTACGAAGTGGTGGGATGGTATGGAGTTTGAGGTAGGAATGACAATGGAGAGAACCTGACAGGATTGGCAATGGAGCGGGAGTGGTGGTGAGAAACAGCCTGTTAAGGAATAAGAATATTCACAAGTACGTACCATGGTGTTAAGATGGTCCGGTGTACAGTGGTACACAGAGCGCTGATGGATTTTCAGTTAATTTTAAGGAGAATGGTGGGAGGGTGAAGAAATGCCGGCTCATCTACTTGTGGAATGAAGATGGAGAGTGAAGCAGAGGTGGAAGGGGAACAAAAGAGTGGTAGGAGGAAGAGGTGGTGAAGGTGAAGAAATTAAATGTGACAAGCAGAGCTGAGGAATCCATCAGGCCTACTCTGAATAGAACGATTCTAAGATCGACCTATTCAGAGCAGGTCCTTCTTGAAGATAACAACCACAGGGGGTCTTTCCAACAAATTTTTAGCAGACCAGCAGGCAACAAATCGACTCTCTCGCCCGCAAAAGTCTTCTCTCGGATTTTACGAGGACTTAGCTGGCACCACTTTTTCTCCACGGGCGTCTCTCGAGCCCCAACCATACTACCCTCTTTAAAGCATGAGGGTCTTCCTGGTTTCCGACGGAGCAACTTCTGCAGGCCTGCATCAGGCGGAGCAGACCCAATGATAAACAATCTTTCAAGCCAGATGAGGGGGACCCATTCACGAATTATCCAGGTCTAGAGGGACCGAAGCGACACAGTTAGATAGATGACAACAAAGCTGCAAAAATAATTGTGAGCCTGCTGGGTGTATGCACCTTACGGGTCAACGTAGACTTAGGTCTAACCCATTCGGCATCTCTCACCTCTGGGGATTATGTTCTGTATTCCTACGTAAGGGTCCTCCAGATAGCAGGCTTCCCTTTCAGTGAAAAAAATCTATCTGTTACCCGAGAGGTTCTGGCAATGATAAAGAGACTCGGGGAGAACTGGCAACAGCGCGCAACCCTACGAAGGTTCTCGAGGCCGCTTTCCAAAAGCCGGTGTTTCGCACAAACGGTAGGGCTGTTTCTTCTTTTTGTTCGACTGTTCGATTTCGGCTCAGTTCAACAGTCTAATGGACATACAGTTTGGGATACAATAACTGTACACGCTCTTTATGAACTTCCTCCGGGCTCGTCTATAACGATGTTGACAGCAGGCTTCTTGCACACTAGAAGGGATGTCCATAAAAGCCAACAACTGCTCGAGGTGGCTCACCCCATCCATGGTCCTCCCTCTCCGTTCACACGTATACACTTTAATACAATGATACTTCTCTTTGTGAAGGGCATGTAGGGATGTTTTCACATCTGGCAAGCAGAGCTGAGGAATTTTAGGAGGCATTGATGGAGGAATATGACACTGTGAGAGAGCAAGGCCTGGACACGTGTACTGGATTCCCCGTTGCTCCCATACGCAGGACAGAAAACCACGCTCTCGGAGGGCGCAAAGAGCAAAAATATACCTCTCTGTAGGTTTAAAATGCGCTTAGCTCAAATGCATTGCCACCTCTATAAAAGGGGATTCCAGACGTGCTGTGACCTCTTGACATTAGTACAATCAAGGCAACCATACATGACGTCTCCACTTCCTTCGGTGTAAGACCACAACCTTTCATCCCGGACCGGTCGTCCCCCATTTCGAGGGAGTACAATTTAACATTCCGATCCCATCTTACTTCATTGAAGCGCTGGAAACAAGGCATCCTCTAGTAAGAGTTAAGGGCACAAGAACCGTGTTTTTTCTCGCAAATCCATACCAAGTTTATGTCCCTGTTGCATATTGGACAATCTCGGGCCCAATGATACCGTCTCCTCAAGTGATCTAACTACACAATTCCCTCCTCCCACTCCGTCCCTCAAGCAAAGGATCACATACACCACTACCTCTCGTATGACGCGCGTATGAGCATTCACTATGGTCTCGACGGAGGGATTCAGCCATATCTTCAAAGGTCACAGCCAATGTACCACGGCACATCGCGAAGCCACGCACATCGTCAGCCCCTCTCCGAAGATTGCACAGGAACTGCTCGGACAAACAGTCCACCTACGTCGCTCTGGCACATCTTGTCTCCCATTTCGAAGAAGAAGAGGTTTCGGGTTCAGGAGAAGTTTGAATGAATTCGTACGAGCTCTCGCCTCTCCGTCTTTAACGCGGGTTTTGAAGTCGTTCAAATAAAGGCACGAGACCAAGGAAGCCAGTCGGTTACCGGTCCGCGCTACCAGCTAAGACGTGAATACATGCTGACCTAAAACACGCGTACGATGGCGGTGTCAACGTCGGGTAAGCCTTCTTCCCCACCCCAAGAGGTTATGTCTGCCATCAAGTCAATCGCTTAGGCTGACCGGCAGAGAGGAAGTGCACACTTCCCACCGGGGATAGAGCACACAGCCGCCCGGTCACGAACTGGGCACGGATACCGCAAGACGCTACTGACCGATAACCGGTGTTTTGGCGAGCTCAAACATGTACACCCGATCAGTAATTCCGGTAATTCCCTGTCGGGATACTCCCCCCTCTTAGCCGTTCTTGGTTGTTAGTGTCCTGACAGGGAAAAAAAATGAAACATAGAACGGAGAGCTCTGTGGGACTCAGGGATGCGTGCAATCACAGCGTTCACGATTCTGAAAACAGACGGCACAAGCAAGACAAATTTGGATCTGGCAACCCTAACTAACTGACTGGCTTTTAAAACGGTCAAATTTCCTCATAGACGACGTCAGAAACAGCTCAGGGAAACAGCTGCCTCAGAATACGCAGCGGACCAGTTCAGGAAGGAAGAAAGGAAGGGAGGCAAGGCGACGGTTGAGTCGGATGTCATTGTATGCAAGGTCTTCTCTCCAACATAAATCCTCCAGGGTGCATACGAGGAGATAGAGAAGTTTGTTCAAAATTCTTCCACCCTCACAGTTTGTACACCTGATTCTTTTTTGATGACACTTTGCTCCATCCCTCTCCAGTTTTGTTCCAAGTACCATGCTGAGCATCTTCAGAAATGGGTCATTTTCATTGTACGTCAGAGGGAGCTGGAACATCTAACCTCCTCTCGAAACTGCCCTCATAGGAACTCACTCATATCTCGGGAAGTTGAGGGAAAATCCAGGTGTCTCGTCCCTGTACAGTTCCTGAGAGCTTCGTGTAATGCGTTACACACTTGCATTCAAATTAAGCAAAGAGGATAAAAAAAACACTCCGTGCCACGAGAAAATCAATTTTCTCTAGGTCCTCTTCAGCTTGGCATTCTTAACCTTCTCCTCCCCAATTAACGGGAAGGTTAATCCTGTCCTCCGGAGAAATCAATATCAGTTCTCTCACAACCGTATCAGTGCAGGAGAATCCTTAAGAGACGAGTTCTTTCATCTCGCGTAAAGATAAGAAGACTGGTTTTCTACCTAAGAATTAGATTTCCGCTTGGTTTCCAAGCGCCTAGAAGTGATTTCGGCCAGCCGAGAAACCTCAGACAAGCAGCATCCTTCATGTCGTGTCCGTCAATTGTTCTCCCCAATGAACTGTCTCAGCTACCCCGTCCTCGCAGATAAAAGAGCACGCGGACAGACGGAAAAATCGCTACATGCTAATAATAAAAATCCGCTCTCCATTAGAAACCCAACCTTCAAGGGTCTTTCTGAGATTTAGCTGACCCAATCAAACTCCATCTCCAGGTAAACAACACCCCATCATCGTCTTCCGATAGTGTAGCAGGTATTCAGTGGTTCATCTCCTCTCTTTCCCAGGGTCACCTTATATCAAGTGCTAGCAACCACGCCCGTCTCTAACATATCTTGAGCGTCCCACGGTTTCCAGAAATCTGTGGGTCTCTCCGTACTATCAGGCCCAGTCAAGCAGCCTCTCATTTCCCGCCCCTAGTTTGTGTTGGGTTCTCTACGGACGCAGTAGGGTTCTTAAGCCCAGCCAAAGAGCAGTCGGCGATGCCAAATTTTAGAGCGTAATGTGCTTGTTCTCTTGGAATTACTGTCGCTCCGAGGAATGAAATACACATCAAGTTATAGAAAATAACACTGCCACTGACGCTGGATCTGGAACCGAGATACAGCGTTACCACACGTTACTCTGAAGCCTAGCAGTTCACTCCTCTCCTTAACTACCACGTCAACTATACGATAAATAAGATCTTCATCTTACGTCAAATCACATACAAATATATTTTTAAATAATTTTTACCATCGTTACGTTTCATACACCAGCCAGGTATGAATGCCGGCCAGTCATTGAAATAGATGGCCATCAATTTTAATCAAGAGGACTGCCTATTGACTTTTATCATTATGTGAAAGTTTTCGCACTAAGTCTCACAAAAAAAGCAATGTATAGGCAATACAAACTAAGTTTGGCTCCCATTATATTGGTCAAGATTTTGTGATCGTAGACGTATCACAAATGCGGGCGGAGGCCGGAGTTGGGCCGATCCTATGCAATTTAAAACAAAATCAAACAATTGGGAATGAAATCATTTATTTTTCTATGCTGAATTACCGTTGGGTAGTGGTTAATTGACGACGGACGGGGCAAACTGAGGGGACAGAAGTCAAGGACATAACTGTAACTACTCTTTATTTCGAGTATGTCCACTTCTATTGTATGCCGTCAGCGCAGCGTCGAGTACCTGCACTTTATACTCTCAACATATATCGCCTTCCAGCATCTAATACAGATTCTCCATAGGTCCAAAACTAAACCACATTGTATTGCAAAGTTAAATGAAGTCTAATTACTACAAAGTTACTAATTGATTTTATTTGGGCCTCATTTCCACCGGAGCATTACTAACTGACCATTAGTGTTCTCTTGAATTATTTGGGCCTTATTCCCACCGGATCATTACTAACTGACTATTAGTGTACTCTTGAATTATTTGGGTCTCATTTCTACCGGGCATTACTAACTGACCATTGGTGTTCTCTTGAATTATTTGGGCCTCATTTCCACCGGGCATTACTAACTGACCATTAGTGCTCTCTTGAATTATTTGGGCCTCATTTCCACCGGGCATTACTAACTGACCATTAGTGTTCTCTTGAATTATTTGGGCCTTATTTCCATCGGGCGTTACTAACTGACCATTAGTGTTCTCTTGAATTATTTGGGCCTTATTCCCACCGGATCATTACTAACTGACCATTAGTGTTCTCTTGAATTATTTGGGCCTTATTTCCATCGGGCGTTACTAACTGACCATTAGTGTTCTCTTGAATTATTTGGGCCTTATTCCCACCGGATCATTACTAACTGACCATTAGTGTTCTCTTGAATTATTTGGGCCTTATTTCCATCGGGCGTTACTAACTGACCATTAGTGTTCTCTTGAATTATTTGGGCCTTATTCCCACCGGATCATTACTAACTGACTATTAGTGTTCTATCGAATTATCTGGGCCTCATTTCAACCGGGCATTAATAACTGACCATTAGTGTTCTCTCGAATTATTTCAAGGTGTGCCTCGTCACTGTCGATGCCAAGTTGAATTCGTCTAGAATGTTGTATGTATTATTGAATAGACTACGTATGTGCGAGCAGTGTACATTTCTAGCTTCTTTTCCTCTGATAATTTAATAACTCTCTTCGTCTCGCTGGCCATTGTCATTATCTGCAGGCGTTCAAGCACCTCATCGACACGGGAACGTACAACACGCAGTGCGACATAGTGGACCCCGACCTGGTGGCGGGGCTGTGCTCGTCGCTGTTCGATAACAACATTCCGTCGCCTTTCCTCGCCTGCTGTCGCCGTGAGTAGCTTAAATACGCGTTCTGTTGAGGCAACCAAATAACTTTCTTTGTCCAAATATTTTGAGCAAGTATCCGTTCTTTCAAATATTTGAAAAAGTCCGACCAGTACTGATCATTAAACACTTTCGAGATCTGTTGTGCATATTTCAGTATAGTTTTATCGTACCCAAAGAACACCATCCCGTTTTTGTGTGGAATAAGGACTTGCTCGTTTGTTTGTTATGACAGTGGCTTTCTAACTCACATATACCCACCTATACCGCCCCATCTTTAGCTACCATATGTATTAAGCTGTATATCGGAATTAATCATCCACACGAATTATTAAATCAAGGATTTCAATGTCTGATCGCAACACCTTGTGTCATCAGGAAATAGTGCATAATTATTTAGTACTTCCTTCCCACTTTGATAGCTCTTTCGTCGTGACGTGTTTCGGAAAGAGACGTGTTCTTATGTTCAGCTAGGAAAGCAAAATGCGTCCCTAAGCCGTTCATATCCCGTCTCAATTACTCAGTTACAAATTGTGATGAACTCCATAAGGTTACCTATCATTTGTTGATATGATTGTCTTAGCTGGTCATTGTACGTAATTATAGATTTATTTATGCATATTTGTGTATACATTTATTCAAAAAAATAACAACATGCCGTTTTTTGTATCAATAAATCTTTTATTTATATTTGTTATTGTTATCATTACTTATTTTCTAGATGGCAAAATGTAGATACCTCCGGACCATATGCGTGAGCGAGTCAAAACATAACGAAAAATACCTGCCTTCACGATTTTCCCACCTGTTGCGAGCGCATGAACGAGCTCATTGGTTGCATTTGAACCAGCAAGTATTACATGTAACCAAATACATTACTCAGTGAAGTTGCGCCCTGATTTAATGTATATAATGTACAATACTCGATAATGCTGGGTTCTGAATATAATGTGTATTAAAGAATTGTGATAGGCACGAACGTACTCTTTTGTTCTATATAGAATTGTGATAGGCACGAACGTACTCGTTTGTTTCATATAACTAGCAAGTTTTATGTGGAACAAAGTGCATTTACTCGATAAAATTATACCCTTAATGTAATGTGTATTATGGGATTAAGAAATACTTTGTAAATCTCAAGAATACCACGAGGCATCTCGTAAATAATCGTTTTTCCTTTCTTTCTTGTTTGCATTCATGTGAGCAGATTGCCATCACGAATATAACGGCAAAATCCTGTTATAAGACAATCTTCGAGCATATAAGCGACTTGGAGTAGTAAAAAGAACCCAGTTATCGTATGGTAGGCCTTTGCAAGGAGTACACTACTAGTCATTAAAGAAATGGGCGTTAGCGCTGTCCATTAGTTTTCGATCGTGCGTCAGCGCAGTTAAATATAAAAAAATCCTTCATGGGACTTGCAGTAGCTGGGTGGAAGCGAGTATTGCGCCTTCCCACTTGGTGTATTGCAATAAACTATATCCCACCAAGTCTGGAGAAGGTCGCGATATTATTTTCGCCGCTAAGCGGCGCTGTAAAATTGTTCCTACCACCTGATGGTGCTGTGGTGCTTAAGCAAAGTTCGGTGACCCATGCAGGTAACCACCAGTGAACCAATGAGGCAGTCCTCTGGCAACCGAGCAATATTCGACTAGTCAAAAGGAGCGAACTTAATAGCTGACTTAAGGGGTGGGGGGCTGACTTGGGGGATGGGTGGCAATCAGTTTACTCCATGTCAACGTCTGTTATACGATGTCTGCGAGATTTTTTATCTGAATTATTATAGGCGCCACCTCTGGCAGTTGGGCACAAGGAAGGTGCGACCACCCGTCCCGAGGGGGCACCAGTTACCGATTTATCCAGTTTCTGATTCATTACTCTAAGGAAACAATATGTTGTTCAACACATCCCTTTCGAATGGTGCATTTGGTTAGTTTTTACGACGTCTGATTGGCAGCAAGCGATTCGTTCTAATCATCTTTATGTTCTAAATTACTCCATTTGCGCTCCCTGCCTTTGCTTTTGATTTTAAAATTATTCGTATATGAAACAGCTTTCGGCCCTAAACGCTTCTGGGTAAAAACTGTACTGCGTTAACGTTTTCGGTCCTGGAAGTTTCGGTGCTAAAGGGGCGTCTGAACGAGTAAGATATACGGATATACGGATCTTATCTGAGCTTGAGCCGAGAAGATATGCCATTGAGCCTTCATTCCTAGCCCTCAGCACCAAAAAGTTCTGCTCTTCTAGACAATAATTCATTTACGTAGATTTGTTTTTAGGTCCTACATTTTCCATGCTTAGAAATTGTGCGGCACGAGAAGTGGACTCACTCCCGGGTCTTCCAAGCCAATACTAATTCACCTCAATACACTCTTCAACTGATCTTCTTCCCTTAATACTTATCATAGGTTACTGATGTCTTGTGTAACAATTCCTGAAAGGCTTTCCTCGTCTGCGCCACCGCCATTTGATCTCGTTCCAGGAGTTGCAACCATACATTCTACACTCGCACACAAAGCCAACACACCTCAAAACTACCTATCTGGACGTTCCCTACTTCTCTTCAACATTCTTTTGTCCTAGCAATACAGTAGAATATGAATTACCTATCTTCTCCTCTTCTCACCCATAGCACAATGCGAGGAGTGGTTCGTCTGCTTCGAAACCCTCTCTTACTTCAGGTGGGACAGTCCTGGCCTGGGAGCAGACATCACGTGGATGTTTTGCGACGGCATCCTCTTCATGCTCATTTTGCTTCTCATTGAGGCGGGGGCTGGACACTTTTTGAGGTTTGTGCACTTTGTCTGCCATTCGATTATAAAAGAGTTAAATTGAAAGTTCCAACTGGTAGACAATCCGGTCAACGACTTGTCTATTTTCAGAATGCCCCTTTTTAAGATATACTGATACAAATACCGACGTTCTAGCTGATACCGGTAGCAAATTAGTGCTGAGACTCAAATTCT
>SDVV010006728.1:0-18235 GCA_016164225.1 Gammarus roeselii
ACATAAGAACAGTCCTAGCATATTACCGGAATTCTATTTAATTTAGGTAGATGAACGCCCAGCAGGTCACCTAATAGTGATGACTACATTTACATAATAATCAATGTGTATGAAACACCGGTCAATGCAATAGAAATGAAGATGTTAAAAAAATTTGGTGCTCTACGAACGAAAACTGTGTAGTTAATTGAGTTTGTCTTTGTAGGGAAGTAGCTGAATTGTTGCCTCTAGGACACTTATGTGACCTAAGTTGTCATTTCTCAATATTATTTGGTCCTTGTATTTACATTCTGCTGCAATTGTTTGCCTTCTCTGCAAACTTTGTCTTTATCTGCAAAATTCTGTCTTTAACTGTACTAGGTTCAGTTAATAGCAATTATTGAAGAAGTTGTAGCAGAGGATGTTATGGGAACTGATTTTGATAATCAAATTTAATCTGTCAAATGTGACAGTACAATTTTACTAACGATAGAAAAATTACAACTCATGTAACTTATTTATTTTTTAATTTCAAATAATAATTGTAAATAAAATTACAGGTATGTTGCCTTGTTAATTCTAAATAATAAATGCAATTATATTTATTTATAAATCAAAACAAATACCGCTTTAAATTTAAATTACTTTTAATGACACCATCTTGAATTGTTATCAAGTCGTTTACGTTTCTTGCTGGCAACCGTACACAAGTCAATCATAATTAAATTACTTGTTATTGATATTCTATTGTTACTTTTTAGCTAGGTTCTCCACATTCAAAACCAACTTTAAAACAACAGAACAACAATTTTCGTCTGATGCGCAGAGAACGACATAGCGATTGAAAATGGGACATTCGCCTGGGGTAACACGCCGGAAGATGAAGACATCTTAAAGGGTATCAACCTGAAGGTGGAGCCTGGCTCTCTGGTGGCGGTCGTGGGCACCGTCGGAGCGGGGAAGACCTCTCTCTGCTCGGCGCTGCTTGGGGACATGTTTAAGAGGACCGGCTCTGTTAATGTCAAGGTAATCTAAATTGGTAAAATACTTGGCAGACATTGCAAATGAAATTAGATGTTTAAAATAGCATTCGTGGGATACAAATAATTTCAATTAAAATAAACAGCTTTCGGGAAGAGGAAACTCCCTTATGGAGCGAATTGTGAGGTTTGAACTGTCACACACGATGTAGAGGGGTGTAACACACTAATCAAGCCCACTTCGTTTTTAGGGTCATATCGCCTACGTGCCGCAGCAAGCATGGATCCAAAACAGCCTCCTTAAGGACAACATCCTGTTTGGTCACGAGCTCAATGCCACCCGGTACCAACAGACCATCGAAGCCTGCGCTCTGAAGGACGACCTCGTCATTCTACCCGCCGGGGACATGACGGAGATAGGAGAGAAGGTGGGCGGGGAGAGTCTCTTAAGGGTGTATAGATAGACTTTTTTGTCATACGGTGCTAAGAAACAAAGATACCTTGGTTAGTGCTTAAATACCTGAAAAAAAGTAGTGAAATAAGTTATTGTACGTGGAAATAGTTTTTTACTCTAACGAAGTGCTTGGCAGGCCGAGTTGAACGGGAATGGCATCTTGGGGGTTAAACTCACTGTAGGGTTATACTCACTGACACTCCAGTGCACTAGAAAGCCTTGACACTCTAATCTAATCTATACTCACTGATAAACATATAAGCTGTTGATGATAAATGGGCACTACTTAGAAAACACTTTGTATCAGTCCTGTAAAACATATGAGTAACAATCACAGCACTGTCCTACTGAGCTGCTACATCCTAAACGCAAACCCCGGGGCTTGGTTAGGGCGAGGCAGGAGGAGCCAAAGAGGTTAAATTATTACAGATATAGTCGGAGAGAGAACCAGTATAGCAAGCAATCCAATTCTGCCTGTAGTTCAAATTTTTCGATGGAAATCCTGACAGCAAATGTTCGACGATCTCGGTATTTATAAAAAAAAATCATTGATGCCTGAGTTTGACCTTTTTCTTTGTTATTTCTGTTCTCCTGTTCGGTGAATCCGTATAATATAATGGAAAAGTATGGTTCTAATATCAATAATCGAAAATGAAATTCAAGTTAGGCATGTAAAGTGTTCGAATTCGTCGCCAATCAAATAAAAATTGTAATTGAACAGCGTATGGAATATTAAATTGGATTAGGTATCAATTTTTTGTTGAGTCCTTGTGCAATTTTTTCAGAAACCATTATTTATAAATTTGAAATCTAGCTCTTTTCCTTTTTTCAAATCATTAGTCCTGTAATAATAAAATAATGTTACCTGTGTTATTTAGTTGGAATTGATTTAGTCTAAAATTTTGAATTTCAATCGCAACACTTCTCTAGATTATCTGTGCAGGTGAAATTTTACATGTGACTTAACATTAGTAACTCTAACAACTTACAAAATACAAAGCTCAATGAGGTAGCGTTGTCCCCTGTCTGGTCTTGATCAATCACACCCTCTTGTTCAGGGCATCAACCTGAGCGGGGGCCAGAAGCAGCGCGTCAGTCTGGCCCGAGCCGTGTATTCCGACTGTGACATCTACGTGCTGGACGACCCTCTCAGCGCTGTGGACTCACACGTCGGCAAACACATCTTCACCCACGTCATCGGGCCGCAGGGAATGCTCAACAATAAGGTGATCAAGGTTACCAGCGCAACAGAGTCATTTTCATTAGAGCACCAGACAACAATGAGGTGAGGCCGTGCCTCTCTTCGGGTACAGACACTGAAGCAGACTCGTCGTTCAGTAAAAGCTGACACAGAAAGCTGTTGTTTCTCACTGTCATTAGAGCACCGGACAACAATGAGGTGAGGCCGTGCCTATCTTTGGGTACAGACACTGAAGCAGACTCGTCGTTCAGTAAAAGCTGACACAGAAAGCTGTTGTTTCCAAATAAACTAAGATTTGAATTCTGTTTCAGTGTTTTCTTGAAGTTAAAACTCCTAAAATCTAACATATCAATTCATCTACATCATATTTTACAGTGTGATGATACGAAGATGATAATGTCATGATGCTGTAGTGTCTATCTATGTTTCCCTGTTCACATTTCTCGCTATCATACTAATATCACCTGACCTGACATAAAATGCGCTGCAGAGTTATTAAATCCCCACATTGCAAACTATCTGTTGCTTCTAAAAACGTTCATTCATGCTGTTGACACACAAAATGAAAATCAATTTCATTGCGGGCCCTGGCAACTAGAGGAGAGAAGAGCGAGACTTGCCCTTCTCTCTTCTAGATCCGCCTGCTGATTACCTACACCGTGACGTGTCATTCTTTTCCCTTGACACGACTGTTGCCAACCCACTCCGTGACTTGCCTTTCTCTCCGCTAGACCCACCTGCTGGTAATCCACTTTGTGACGTGTCTCTACCTCCCTAGACCCGCCTGCTAGGGACCCAGTCCGCGACTTAATCTTCTCTCTTCTTGATCTATCTGTTGGTGACCTATTCCGTGAAATGTCCTTCCTTCCTCTAGACCAACATGTTCGTAACTCACTCCGACGTGTCGTTCCCTCCCTTAAATACGCCTGCTGGTGACCATCTTCATGACGTGTCTTCTCTACCCTTGACCCGCCTGCTGGTGACCCACTCCGTGAAGTGTTTCCTTCCCTTAGACCCACCTGCTGATGACCCACTTTGTGACTCATCCTTCTTTTCCCTAGACCCGCTGCTGACGACCCACTACGTGCAGTCTTTTCCTTCTTTAGACCTGCCTGCTTGTGGCCCTCTTCGTGACGTCTCTCTTCTTTCCTTAAACCCTTCTGTTGGTGACCCACTCCGTTATTTGCCCTTCTCTCCCCTAGATCCGTCATCTGGTGACCCATTCCGTGTTGTGACCTTCCTTCCCCCAGGCCCGCCTGCTGATGATCCACTTCGTGACATGTCATTCCTTCCTATAGACCCGCCTACTGGTGACTTATCCCGTGACGTATCCTAGGCTCCCTTAGACCCGCCTGCTGTTGACCCAATCCGTGACGTGTCTTCCCTACCCTAGACCAGATTACTGTAACCCTCTCTGTCACGTATTTTTCCTTACCCTAGACTCGACTGCTGGTGACCCACTCCGTGACATACCTGCCGTCCGTGGACCATATCGTGGTGATCAAGGATGGCCGCATTAGCGAGCAAGGCTCCTATCAAGAACTGCTCAGCAACAAGGGAGAGTTCCAGGAATTTCTACTGCAGTACCTTGCTGAAGCGGTGGTCGTGGAGGACGATATCCTTCCAGGTGAGGACGACATTCTTCAGGTGAGGACGAGATCCTGTCAGGTGAGGGCGATATTGTACCAAGTGAGTGCCACATTCGTCCTGTATGAGAATCACACGGCTGTTAGAGCAGGGTAATAGTTCTTTTAGGCTGAGAAACAGTCCTGTTGAAGGAGGGCAGCAGTGCTGTTTGATGACGACAACGGAGCTAGAACAACATCCTGCAAGTTGATGACAGCAGTGCTGTTGAGAGAGTGCAACGACATCCGGCCAGATAAAGACAACAGTATGGTTTCTCACGTGAGGATGTTATCCTCACGTGCATGGTGAGGACAACATACTGCCAAGGGAAAATAGCGTCCAGTCAGGTTGGGGTAATACCTTGTCAAGTGAGGACAATTTTTTGTCACATGAGGACAACGTCCTGCCAGGTAAAGACAACAGTGTTATTCGGCGCAAACAACGTCCTGCAAAGGGAGGGCAACAGTGCTAGTTTAGTGACAGCATCAAGCTAGGTGAGGACAACATTCTGTAGTACCTTGCTGAGGCAGTGGTCGTTTAGAACGACCTACTGCCAGGTGGGGACAATGTGCCAGGCGAGTACGACATTCTGCTAGGTGAGGACGACATTGGGCAAGGTGAGAGCGACAAAAGTGGTAAAATAGGGTGATTGTCTTGTTGAATAACGCCACAAGGCTGTTAGGACAGAGCAACAGAGATGTTTGATGAGGACAACAGAGCTGTTTGATATGGACAAAGATACAGATACAGACACTTGGCCGAAATCCCCCAACAAGGAGGGTGGCTGACGGCAAGGTGCGCCTCACACTCTCATACACTCCTACTAGACAATGGTGCTGTTTGATATGGACAATAGTGCTGCAAGGTTAGAACAACATCCGGTCAGGTGAGGACAACGTCTTGCCAGGTGTGGGCAAAAATGCTGTTAGGGTAGGACGACATCCTGCCAGATGAGGTCAACTTCTTGCTAGGTGTGGACAACGTCCTGCCAGGTGAGGACAGCACCCTGTCAGGTAAGGTCAAAACAGTGTTGTTTAGTGAGAAATACGTCCTACCAGACGTGAAAAACAGCGCTAGTTTGCGGAGGAAAACGTCAAGGCAGGTGAGGACAACATCCTATCAGGTGAGGAAGACGGGGCTTTTTAGTGAGTAATACCTCCTGTCAGGTGAAAACAACAGAGCTGTTTGGCGAAGACAACATCATGCAAAGTGAGGATAACAGTGCTTTTTGGTGAGGACGACATCCTGCCAGGTGAGAACAACTTACTGCCAGTTGAGGAAAACGTTCTGCCAGGTGAGGACATCTCCCTGTCAGGTAAGGTCAACAGTGTTTGGTGAGGACTACACACTGCCAGACGCGGACAACAGCTAGTTTAGGGAGGACAACGTCAAGCTAGGTGAGGACATCCTATTAGGTAAGGACGACATGACCTTTTGGTGAGAAAAGCCAGGCGAGGACAACAATCTGTCAAGTGAAGACATTGTCCTGCCTGGCGAGGTAAACATGTTGCAAAGTCCTGAGGTCAACGTCCTACCAGGTGAATACAACGTCATGCCAGGTGAGGACAAGAATGCTGTTTGGGAAGGACAACGGAGCTATCCTTCCCAAACGTCAGATGAGGACAATAATGCTGTTAGGGCGGGACCACATCCTTCCAGGTTAGAATATCATAGCTGTTTGGGCGGGTCCAAGTCCTAACAGGCGAGGATAACTTCCTGCCAAGAGAGGACAGCATTCGGCCAGGCGAGGACAGCGTCTTGTCTGGTGAGAATAACATCGAGTCAAATGAGGATACCATCCTGTCAGGTAAGGAAAACAGTGCTGTTGAGTGAGGATAACGTTCTGCTAGATGAAGACATCACGTCGGATGAGAGCGACAATGCTGTTTGGTGAGGAAAACGTCTTACCACGTCAGGATAACATCATGCCAGGTGTGTACAACGTCGTGATAACTAAGGACAACGTCCTGCCAGATGGGAACACCAGAGCTGCTTGCTATGGACAACGAAGCTGTTTAGTGAGGAAAACGTAGTTGTTTGATGAGGATAGTACTGCTGTCTGGGGAGGGTAACATCATGCCAAGGAAGTTAACAGCCGTCCTGCCAGGTGAGGTCAACTTTGCTAATAGGGCAAGGCATCGTCCTGCTATGTGAGGAAAAACAGTGCTGTTAGGGCGGAGCAACGTCCTGCCAGGTGAAGGCAATAGTACTGTTTAGGCATGGCAACGTCCTGCCAGGAGAGGACAACAGTGCTGATAGGGCAGGACTACGTTTTGCCAGGACAGAACAACAGTGTTGTTAGAGAAGGGCACCCTCCTGACAAGTCGGGACAAAATTGTTGTTTAGCGAGCGCACCATTTGTGCCCGGTCAGGACACCTGTACTGCTTGTTATCAGTATTAGTGCTTGTAACGCACTGGTAAATTGTATATAATTCAGATAATTACGTTACAATAAATGCTCAATTAATGAAACCGCAATTTATTTATAAGTAAAATTACCGCATAATTTAACTTCAATTTGCCGGATAATTAGATGATATCAACAAAATATTGTATTCAAGGTATAATTTTCACAACAAAATCAGTCTTATTATAATCATTTTAAATTTAGCACAGCTGTAGCTCTTTTTGTGTATTTGCTAAGGTAGACTTAGCAGGAACTAAATGCCTTCAAGTCTCAACTGTTAGCTTTGTATCAGCCATGTCTGAAAGTTCATCACCCTACACATTGCATAGAAGCTTAACAATTATCCTGTACTTGCCTCCCTCAGAGTTGTCAGAGATCAAGCAGCAGCTGGAGCAGACCATCGGACGGGAAACTGTGGAGAGGCAGATCAGCCAGCAGATAGCCAAGTGAGGAGGAGGGAGGTCGGGGGAGGGGGGGAGCAAGGGACTCGAGGAGATGGAAAACCGTGATGAGAAGAATATCACAGACGTGATGGGGCATCAGATCCGTAGTAATATTTACATTACACTCCCATTATGCATCGAATAATATGAAGTTTCCACCAAGACTGCGACACACTGTGCTGCATTTTGTGTTCGAGCATTGACTACACACTGCGGCGTTGTGGTTGGGGATACTATATTATAGGCAACACCGCCTCTTGGTGACCGCCGCCCACTATCCAGCTTTGGAGAAAACAGCTACATCTCAATGCATGCATTCAAGTATCTTGACGCTCTCAATGTTTGATTTTGTTCTGTGTTTTAAATTTCGTAGGGACACCGACAGCTTGCACAGCGCAGGTAGCGTGCGCAGGCGCGGTAGGAAGGCGAGCGCAGTGCCACCGGCTCCTCTTGACAAGAAGGCAGAAGCTCCCGTCGTGGTGGGAGAGAAGATCATACAGACAGAGCTCTCTCAGACCGGAAAGGTAAGGTCCTCAGAGTTTTGTTGGTGTGTTGAATGAATATTATATTTACTGATTATATCCGCTTGGTGAATAGCTTACATTGGTATGTACATCTGACATTTACGACTACTTGAAAATCAATTTACAGGTTTTTCATTTTGAAGTATGTTTTTTGCTATAAAATGTAACGTTGGGACGTGCAACATCAACTTTACTATTGCCACATTTGAACAATCACTTCATATCAGTGATGTTTGCTAGTTCAGGATCCATTGAAAAAATGTTTGATTAGTTCAATCGGCATGGAAATTTTGCAATTATCTGTCAGAAATCATTTATAAGTGTGCTTAGCCTGATAACCAACTATGTTCGTCTTTAGTGTTTGCTCGAAGACGTCTTCGATTAGATTAGAGATTAGATTAAAGTGACAAAACTTTCTTGCGCGCTGGAGTCATCGTCCTTCTAGCGTCGAATGTCAAACCAACAAACAGTGCTGCATCAAGTTAGTCTTTGTTTTTTTTTCTTTTTCAATGTTCGAGTTAAGGTTTACTACTGCGCAAGTCAAAATCCTTTACGCGGTGAATGTCTATGGTATGTACGGGTGCCACAGGAGGTACAGGAACTCCTAAGGTGCTGAGGCCATATGGTTCCAGCACTCCCTGGGTGGCAGTAAGGAGGAATAACACTACCTACCCTGCTTCAGAGCCCCAAGGATCCGCAGTAGTCCTTAAGGTGCAGGCTACGCGCTCCAACACCTGCTGAGGGGGAAGATGAAGAATAGACAGAAAACGGGGATCCCATGCATGAGATCTACATTAGGTGTAGGGAATTTCACGTATGAGAACAGCAGGAATGGAAAAAATAAGAAGAAGAAAAAGTCTTAGAAAAAGGTTGCATGAAAGAAAGAGCGCAACTTAGCTGTTATATGCCACCCGAAAGGAGAATAGTTAGAACCGGTATGCGAATGTTTGAGTGTGTGTCTGTGTGTGTGTGCGTGCGTGCGTGCGTGCGTGTGTATGTATGTGTGTTTGTGTGAGCGACTATTAGGAGAGTTGTTAGGAAGGAGTCTGAGACAAGTTTAAGGAAATTTGAACTAAACATAAGATGCAAATGAGGTAAATAAAAAGTAAAGCAAATCAGGATAGGGGAGAAAATGAGAGATAGTAAAGGGTGAAGAAGAAGGGAGTCTGAAGGTAGATAAGGGTGTTCACCACCACCACCGCCCCTCCCCCCCCCCGGTTGGGCCGTGACTCCGTACGGCCCGTGAACCCAACAGATGCCTAGAGGGGGAGACGTCCTCGAGACAGACAATAACGAGCACGATTGCAGAACCAGGTTCTTAAAGTGCAAACGCAGCGCGTATCACATGCGTAATCCTTTTACTTATTACTACTTCACCTACAGGTGCAGTGGACGGTGTACATGTACTACATCAAGTGTGTGGGCAACGTGGTGATGGCGTTCACCCTCTTCTCGTACATCGGGTCCCAGATATGCACCGTAATGTCCAACATCTGGCTCACCCGGTGGTCAAATGACGACAACTCTACAGACCCCGCCACCAGGGACATGTACCTCGGGGTGTACGGGGGACTTGGCTTCGGACAAGGTAAAGTCGATTCAGGATCAACATTGGCAAACCCAAGATTCTTAGAAGGGAGGTGCTCTAACCAATAGGAAAAGTGCGCATCCATGACACTCGAACAAAATATAACAAGTTCATTTGCAAAAAGGGTGAGCACCGTAGTCCCCCCCTCGGTGAATCACTGAACTGATCAAAATTCATTGAGGTGTTTGAAATTACCGTCGATTGAATTTTTAAAACATTCATCGATGACAAAAACTTTCCACGTTAGCGAAACTCATGAAACAAGGTTGTTTAAACTATTACACCGTTAGGAAAACCAAATAAACCATTCTGTCCATCTGCCTATATCGCTTCTCTGTGTGACTGGTGAATTGACGTCCGTCTGAGTTCTCGTAACCCTTCGCTCTGTCGAGCTATTCAAATGATTTTAAAGGATTTTAGGATTTAAAATGTATTTAGGTATAATGACATGTTGACAAAATAACAGAAACATCAGAATACACAGATGATACGTACTAAGTCTTAGTCAGCGTGAGCTGTTCTGAAGACAACATTTGCTTCTTTCATGAATTTAATATTAACTTATAACTAGGGTTGTATGAATTCTGAAATATTCATACAGTCATGATTGTCCACGTCAGCTTTGTTCATTATGGCTGCTGGTATCCTGATGGCTCGGGGTACTATTGTCGCTAGTTGGGAGCTTAACAAGAGTATCCTTGGCAACATCCTACGGAGCCCCATGTCCTTTTTCGACATGACTCCTACCGGCCGCATAGTGAATAGATTCTCCAAGGACCTGGACACCATCGACACGCTGTTGCCAATGAACTTGAAAAATTGGCTGCAATTCTTCTTCATGGTGAGTTCAAACTATTCAACAAGAGCCACTTCGAACCCAGAGACAGACGGTGTCATGTTGCGTCTCTAATATTGAATTTAACGTTTGCACACCAATGATATTGGCTGTTTGCTGGCAACCCTGATCACTCTATTAAAATCTACTAGACAGATCGAAGTATTGACCTGACTCAAGTGAACTTGACAATCATGTGTGAATAAATGTTAAAAAAGGTTAGCCTAAATTCATTCTTGTGTCTCAATTCGCAAAG
The DNA here is from genome assembly GCA_016164225.1 of Gammarus roeselii. Lineage (NCBI taxonomy): Eukaryota > Metazoa > Arthropoda > Malacostraca > Amphipoda > Gammaridae > Gammarus > Gammarus roeselii. The sequence continues at coordinate 10,295 of SDVV010006728.1, forward strand.
TGTATCAGAAGGAATTTGCTGGTTCATGTGTATTAACCTTCTTATAACAGATTATTGATAGCTATTGCGTGCCAATGTTCTTAAAGAAGATTGTCGATAGTCTTTATGCGCTTATATTATCAGAGACGGGTGCTTACAATCATCTATGTGACTATGCTGTGGGACAATATTGTTGGGTAGCCTTTGTACTAAGAGTCAATGTTAGATGTCTGACAAGCAAATGTCAGATAATATAAAATAGAGCGACATAAACCATGAGAAAATAACGGACAAACAGAGGGTTATAAGTAATAAAGCATTTTTTTTAATATACTAGTTTTTTTACAAAAGGAAATGCAGAATGAGATTCATTTCTGAATTTCATTCTGCATGACTGTTCGTCTTTTGAGGTCTAAAATAATCATTTTACTAAAATTGTCGACAATGTCCTTTTATCATATGAATGAATAAATGCACGATAATATAAATTGCAATCTGAGCTTAAAGGATTTCCGTAGCAAGTATGAGTTTGCCTTATTTTCAACATTTTCATTGGCAATGCTCACATAAGAAATTACTTCCTTTGCCTAATAATGTTCTTTTCCCATGTAGGTAGTGGCCACATTTATCGTCATCATCTACACGACACCGATATTTGTAGTGGTGATGGTTCCCTGCATCATAATATACTATTTCATACAGGTAATGTTCTCTACACACATACTCTTTGTTCACCCTGTTAGTCCACTGCTAGAATGTGACTAAAGTTGCATGACCATGCACGGTCAAGCAGAAGCGTTCGTCCAAGAGATTATGTGTTCTTTCCCAGTGGGAGACTCTTTATCGTGCGCGGTCAAGCAGTAGCGTTATGGTATCAGTGTCAGACTTGCGTCCAAGTGATTCGGTTAGGTTCCTGTTTTTTTGGCTGACAGTATATTCAACTGAGACCATGATAGCTCTTGGGTGGGGAAAATGGCATACTCTGAAGGTCGTCCGTCAGATAGCGTGACAGTCTAGGGCCTGTACGCTAAACCTTTATATGTGTGAAATAGGCGCAGCATACATGTGGCGGCCCGGCCACCTGACATCCCAAATCAGTGCCTGTCCGCCTTTACTGTTCACGAGCATAAACTTGTACAACCTTTAAAACTTCAGATGACAAATTTGTGATGCCCATTTGATCTTGATTGAAGTTCCTACTGATTACAGAAGAAATATCCATTGCAAATAATGAAATATATCAACCTCGTGCCTCCATTGTTTCCAGGCCATGCATAAGCAAGTAACTCTAGAACGTCAGTAAACTGCAATATTTTTGTTGTTTGGAAAACCACTGCACAAATACAACCCAATCACCGGTCTATGAGATACAATGATATATGCTATTGTGGGACATGTTTTTAGTTTAATGATTACTGCCCTAACGCATGGCCCTATTCCCGAAGGTGGTGTATGTGACCACCTCTCGCCAACTGAAGCGCATCGAGTCGGTGGCCCGGTCTCCCATCTACTCCCATTTTGGGGAGTCCATCCAGGGTGAGGGGCTGCGTGGGTGTTTTTATGAGTTCGGGATTTCGAATGAGAATAAAAAGGATTTGCTTTATTCGAAGGGGTCTTCAGAATTTGATTTGAGCCTCATTTCCACCGAGGCCTCAACGCGAGTCATAATAGGCTCCTCCATTGGGCACGGGTCTTCAGAAAGCCGGTTTCTTATTGTGAGTTCAGGTAAATCTGAGAGAATCTCCTAATCCACTATTCATTAATTCTGGTATTTATTATAGAGCAAAATTAACTCTACTATGTCAAATTTTACATTCCATAACTCCATCATGCATGCCTTGTAGAATATTGAGTCACGTAGTATCCTAAACTCTCAGATCTATTTAATTGATGGCTGTTCCTATTCATTCCTTTCTTCACGGGTCTTTACAATCAAATACTTTTGGTGATGGGCTGAAATGTGCAGGAGCAACGTTTCGTTAATCTTTGTCAAACATCCCTGTCAACCACCAGAACCGAGCTCACCGGGCGCCCCCTGGTTTCTCATTCGGTCTGTGTGGACCTAATTTCGGTGGTTGATGGGGACGAAGTTTTAGTTCATTAAATTTCCATACCTTTTACCATAGAGCTCCTCTCAGTCCTCGGCATTGTTCCGCTAAATGTTTACCTTATCAAATTGACCTGGCCGTAAAAGTGGATTTGAAACGGCGTAAAAACCTTGCCAGTTTTCGGGCGACTTCTACATTTGCCAAGAGGCATACCCATATCCATAATCCACTCATAGAGACGCCGTTTGAATACGCAAAAATATTTGATCAATTCAATCCTCAACTTTGAATATCTCTTTTCAATGAGATACAATTGATGTCTGTCCTAATTCTTCAACTGAAATGCATGTTCAATTTTGAAAATTGTATTAACTTTAATTTCTTCTACTTTAGGGGCCTCTACAATTCGCGCCTATGGCAAAGAACAAGACTTCATCCTGGACTCGGAAAAGAAGGTTGACTTTAACCAGATGAGTTACTTCCCCAGCATTGTTGCCAACAGGTACCAAGGCTCTTCAGACTGGATTATGATGTGTAGTGCAATTGACAACGACACTGCTATGATGTGTAGTGCTATTTACAACGACACTGCGGTGATGTGTAGTGCTATTGACAATGACACTGCTGTGATGTGTAGTGCTATTGGCAACGACATTGCTGTTATGTGTAAGGCTATTGACAATGACACTGCTGTGATGTGTAGGGCTATTGACAATGACACTGCTGTGATGCGTAGGGCTATTGACAACGACACTGCGGTGATGTGTAGTGTTATTGGCAACGACACTGCTGTGTTGTGTAGTGCTATTGGCAACGACACTGCTGTTATGTGTAAGGCTATTGACAATGACACTGCTGTGATGTGTAGGGCTATTGACAACGACACTGCTGTGATGTGCAGTGCTTTTGGCAACGACACTGCTGTTATGTGTTAGGCTATTGACAATGACACTGCTGTTATGTGTAAGGCTATTGACAATGACACTGCTGTTATGTGTAAGGCTATTGACAATGACACTGCTGTCATGTGTAGGGCTATTGACAACGACACTGCTGTGATGCGTAGGGCTATTGACAACGACACTGCTGTGATGCGTAGGGCTATTGACAACGACACTGCTGTGATGTGCAGTGCTTTTGGCAACGACACTGCTGTTATGTGTTAGGCTATTGACAATGACACTGCTGTTATGTGTAGGGCTATTGACAATGACACTGCTGTTATGTGTAGGGCTATTTACAATGACACTGCTGTGATGTGTAGGGCTATTGAAAACGACACTGCTGTGATGTGTAGTGCTATTGACAACGACACTGCTGTGATGTGTAGGGCTATTGACAACGACACTGCTGTGATGTGTAGCGTTATTGACAACGACAGTACTACGATGTGTAGTGCTATTGACAACGACACTGCTGTGATGTGTAGCGTTATTGACAACGACAGTACTATGATGTGTAGTGCTATTGACAATGACACTGCTGTGATCTGTAGTGCTACTAGCAACGACACTGCTGTTATGTGTAGGGCTATTGACAATGACACTGCTGGGATGTGCAGTGTGATTGACAATGACACTGCTGTGATGTGTAGGGCTATTGACAAGGACACCGCTGTGATGTGTAGGGCTATTGACGAGGACGCGGCTGGGATGTGTATGGTTATGGACAATGACTCTGCTGTGATGTGTAGTGCTGTTGACAATGATCCTGCTGGGATGTGTAGTGCTATTGTCAGTGACAGTATTATGGAGTGTAGTGCTATTGACAACGACACTGCTGTGATGTATCGGGCTTTTGACAATGACACTGCTGTGATGTATAGTGCTATTAACAATGACACTGTTGTGATGTGTAGTAATAGTGTTGGTGACAGTACTATAATATGTCGTGCTAGTGGTAAGGATATGGTTTTGTTTCACTGGTATGCAAATGAATTGTCTCATCTTCATGAAGACCCTTCCATGTTTTGGCCAACTGTTGTGCTCATTCTGACTTGTCTTACCCAGTGACGGGGAGAAACTATCCTGTATAATTCATTACATTGACAAATGGTAACTGCCGCGACAATATTCTCTATCTTGGTCAGTATATTCCTTATTATTCGTTACCAGGACAATCAACAGGAACAAAACATTGAGCAAAGTTCTCTTCATGAAATTTTCACTTATTGTGACATTGCAGCTGTGGCGGCTAGATATCACTTACCTCTACCAACTCACCTACTAGCCTCTCCCTTTCGGAGTGGCAAAGAAAGAACCAGAAAGAGTTTTTTTTAAGCCACTATATTGGGATCTCTGTCCCACATATGAGGTTGCCGACCATTGTTAAGAAAATCTCAATTATAACCCCTTTAATTTGTATTCATTATCATTTCTTATCCGTTATTTATCTCCATTTATATAGTTGTGAAGCTATGACATTTTTTTTTGCTCCATTTAATTTTTTTTTCTTAGACTTTTGTACCCCAGTGTTCTTGGGACACTGTGATACCGTCGATCATCCTATATATACACTACGAATGCAGAGCGGACCAATAGTGCTCACTTCTTTCATACCTGAAGCCGAATCGCCTCAGCTACAGCTCAGTGTGAAGGAGCATTTTCTTACCCATGTCACGCCCCTGGGTCAAATATTGCAGGCGTCAACACAGTAATCTATAGTAATATCGATACAGGTACAGACACTAGGCCGCATCCGCCAGAAAGGGGGGTGGCCGACAGCAAGGCGGTGCACTTCACAACCTCATACGCTCACACTCACACAACTTAGCCCTTTTGTGCTCAAGGGTCCGGCCGGTACCCCCTCAACATACACTCTGGGTCACGAGTGCAGTCCGAGGATCCGTCGTCAGCCGCAGGGCCCGACAGTTTTCGCTGGTTTACCCCGCCGCGTCATAATAGCCGGGCCCCCCACCCATGACCGTCCCGACAGCGGGGTGCCAAGGGCGGGAAAGCACATCAGAGCAGCGTCAAAATCCACCATTCACAACCATTCTCCGCTCACGCCTGTTCATTGCACGCTCTCTCGCCACCTCCACATGCATGTCTCTCCTTCCCAACGCCTGCTTCACACCATCCATCCACCCAAACATCGGTCTACCTCTAGGCCTGCGATCACTCGCCTCAGCATTCATCACCTTTTTCACCAATCTCCCTTCATCCATCCTCTCCATGTGCCCGAACCATCTCAGAACACGCGAATCCACTCTGTCCTCCAACTTCTTCACCATCCCTGTTCTGTTTCGAACCACGTCGTTGGTGATCCGGTCTCTCAGCGTTACTCCAGCCATGCTCCTCAAACATTTCATCTCGAATACATTCAACCTTTCTCTCCTCTGCTCTCACCCCCCAAGTCTCAGCTCCGTAGAGCACAGTAATATCGAAAGAAGAATAATTAAAAAACGATCATGGGACAATGTTCGCGATCGATATCGTATCAAAAATAAATCACGAACGTTTTGGCAAGCTGCGTTTAAGAGCCGGCATCATGCGCTTATGTTGCATACCGTGTCCGACAGGTGGCTGTCGTTCCGCCTGGAGCTGATCGGTAATCTGCTGACATTTTTTGCGGCGCTGTTCGCGGTGCTGGCGCGCGACACCATCACCTCCGGTGAAGTGGGCCTCTCCGTCAGCTACGCTCAGTCGGTCAGTGCTAGGGAAGGGAGGCATGAGTGCTCATTTGAACAAGAGGGAATTGGTGCCCGCAAGGACGACGTTTTGCCACGCGACAGCTTCCAATTGGCTGTGTGTTTAGAACTGCCAATCGGAGGTTTCTACGCTGCAAACGTTTCGCTTGAAGACACAACTGTCTCCCGTATGAATAAGAACTAAAGGAGACCTTTCTGAAAACAGATACCACCAGTCAGAGCGCGGGCCAGCTAGTTATTTTCTCAAATCTTTACTCATTGTAGAACGCATATTATTCAGAATTCAATAGAAAGACGCAAGAAAACACCGATCGTCTTCCAGTTTTATCTTAAGGAAGCTACCGCAGTCAAGCAAATTGGTTTCTTCCCTACAGGTGACTCAGATCCTGTACATCTTGGTTCGCATGGCGTCTGACGTGGAGACGAACATCGTGTCTGTGGAGCGCCTCAAGGAGTACAGCGAGACGCCGCGGGAGGCGTCCTGGGATATACCTGGCAACAAGCCGCAGAAGGTGCGGCAAACGTGTGCAGATAGTATGTATTTATTAGAAATAAGAATTCATCAGGAAAATATGTTTTCTTCATTTTGCTATAACGTGTTACCTAATTGTAAAGATACGTTGGCACTATTGTTCTGTGCTCCTTCAAGACTGAACTCAGATGCACGCACACCACGAAAGCAAAGCGGACCAAAGGGCTCAACTCGTTTGTACCTGAACCAAAATCGCTTGATCTCCAGCACAGTGTGACAACAGGGTATTTTCCTACCGTGTCACGCCACTCACCGTAAAGGTAGAGACTCCCGCCACACTGTTCCTCATCCTTAGACCGTGGATGGGGATGAGAGAGAACCCTGAGGGATAGTAGAACCCTGAGTAGCTCTGCGGCATTAAAGCATATTATTTTGTACGACGGAGAAAGATCGCATACCAAGTCCCCTCACGAGGGACACGTGAGGTTAACTTCAAGGGCAATTACAAAGGATGTGCAGAATTTTCACTCGTAATCTCTTATTCCTTGTATATTCCTCTTGTAACTCCATCTCCCTCTGTGAAAGGACTGGCCTGAGGAGGGCGTGGTGAAATTCAGCAAGTTCTCTACCCGCTACCGCGAGGGGCTCGACCTTGTGGTAAAGGACATCGACTTTACAATTCAAGCCGGCGAGAAGGTACTTGAAGCGGAGAATTTAATAAGAAAGAACTGATGTACAGTTGTGAACGAAAATTTGGTAATGGGGAATCCAAAACGACTTTTTAATGTATTAATAGACATTGCTAAAAAAATATTACAACGTTTGTGTCTCAACATAAGAGTACAATTATTTCTCCAAATAAATTCACGTTTCATTCGAATGCGTTACTAAAAATTATTCTCTTGGATTCTGATATCTGTAAATCGCTAAGTATTTTATTTTGCTGCTGTACACAAGCACTTTCCATAGTGAAAAATAGCATAGACTTCGCTGAGAATCGAGCTCTAGACAGCCTCTTGGCTTCATAAGGGCTGTACTACTTCACCAGGACTCGAGTCATGCTGAGCTCTAGACAGCCCCTGGCATCCTAAGGGCCGTACTACTGCACCAGGGCTTGAGTCTTGCTGAGGTCGAAGAGGTTTATATCAATGAACGTATACCAAGCACATTTATATCAATGAACGTATACCAAGCACATGTATATCAATGAACGTATACCAAGCATATTTATATCAACGAACGTATACCAAACACCAATTACATTTATATCAATGAACGTATACCAAGCACCAAGCATATTTATATCAATCAACTTATTACAATCACGAAGCACATGTATATCAATGAACGTGCACCCAGCACATTTATATCAATGTGTTATGATTGGCCTCATCTGGCACATGTTTATATACCAAAAGACTTGTAACGAACACTATTTTATCGAGGGGTGCGTAAAGTGTGTCCCTTGAAGCAGTGCAGGACTTAAGCCTGTTAACTCCCTTAGCTCGAATTTCAAGGAGGTCCCTTGCCTTGCATTTATTTAATTCCCCTCCGATGTTTGTCTTAGAAGGAACAGGTGGCAGCCGGGCAGATCATGTAACATAGGAGACAGTGACGAGTTAGGACCATTCACAGGGGCCATGTGCGTGTCATCGATAGGGAAGGGGAAACTAGAAGCTATTACAGTGTTTAACGCAGGGTTATTTCTATTGTTTTAAGATGGGAGGAGCCACAAAATCCGTTACAAGACTCAATTGTATATCTGCCAATGGGGTCTCTGTATTAGAAGGCCC